>BRZM01001290.1:82799-95206 GCA_033238685.1 Lates japonicus | reverse complement strand
ATGCCTTACTCAGATAGATATTTTTCCAATAAATTGCTTATTATATTATTATATTATTATATTATATATAATTATTATTATTATTCCTTTAGCTGTAATAATAATTGTCATTATTATTATTATTAATACCAATACTACTATTTACATTTTGACTTAGTCTGTGTATCGGTATGTCCTTCTCCCAATCTTCATCTCCCCCACCCCCTCTCTTCTGTCTAAAACCCAACTGCCCAGATGGCTTCAGCCACCTTGAGTCCGCCCTGTCGAGTTTCGCTTCAAAGGGAAGTTTTTGTTAGTCGCTTAGTGTCAATGGTGGGATTCTGTTGGTTTCTCTGTAAAATTTTATAAGATAAAGAGTAATGAAGTCTAGAATTTTGCTCTATATGTAAGTTTCCTTTAGTGATAACTTCTGTTGTGAAATTGGCGCTATATAACTAAAATCTGACTTGACTTGACTTGAGACCTTTTTTAATGCATCAAAAGATGGCAGATTTCCTATATGTAAAATCTTGTCTATAATAAGCAGCTGTATAAGAACATTAACAGAATACGCTCAAAGTTTTTATTGTCTGTAACATTTAAATCAAAGAATATAACAAGGCTACAAGTCTGACCAGGCATTCCATAATATCTTTGGGTACTAAAGTGTTGAGATTTGATAATTTTGCACTACTTTAAATAATTTCAGTTAGATAAACTTTCCTTTTTTTGATAACAATGGAGTGTCATGAGAGGGTTTTGATTACAGTGACAGCAATTAAATTTTATTTCAATTCCTTTTGTAATTTATTGCTCTTTTTAGTTTACTTGCACATTCAACATTAAGATGTAACTTATTTCTACAATATATTAAAAATCTAATTTCTTATTCTTTTGCCAAAATGCATAGTTGTTCACATAGTTAACAGCTTGGCTCATTTGTTTCTGAGCCATGACGAGAATGTAGCTGGTTTAATTTGTGTGCACTTCTTGGTTGAACTGGAAAAAAAAAACTGAATAGTACATT
The DNA here is from genome assembly GCA_033238685.1 of Lates japonicus. NCBI lineage: Eukaryota > Metazoa > Chordata > Actinopteri > Centropomidae > Lates > Lates japonicus. The sequence goes on along the minus strand of BRZM01001290.1, from coordinate 94,200 downwards.
TCTAATTTTTAATTTAAAATCATAATGTGCTGAATGGTTAAATCTAATTCGCACAATTGACCTCAGAGGAGGTTGTCTTTTGCAGAGTTTTGTGTAATATAGGTTTATTGCTACAACATACAGCATTTTACTATCAAACTGTGTGTGTGTGAGTGTACATGTTTGCATTTGCGGTCACTACGTTTGGCCATCTCAGGTTCTAGTCTCAGCTGCAGTCCTCTGGCCAGGGCCAAAAGTAATATGTATGAATGTATATTAGAGTGGATGTGCGGAGAGATTAAGCCATCACCTCTGGAGCATCATGGCACCCTCCATCTCCTTTATCACAGCAGATTGGTCCAAATAAGCTCCCCATTAGCCTGCACGTCCCTTTAATCACAGTGCCTCTGAGGGCTCTTGTGTGCTCGCCTGCCTGCCTGCCTGCCTGTGACAAGGTACCCAGGTGGCACTCATGCAGCCATCAAAGGCAGCCTTCTCCTCTGCTTGTCTTTATTCAAACCTAATGAAGCACTGATATCAAGCCCTTAAGAGCACTTCCAACCACTGCGCTTTTCCCCACACGTTATTGAATTAGGCTATCTGCTGCTAGTTCCCAGAGGGTGTTAAAAGATTCCTTGAAGGAGGGAGACATGCAATGAGCACGGCAGCAGAGAAACGTGGGATGAACCTCAAGACAATGTTTTTTCTAGAAATTATGTTGGGGTCGTATTACGATCAAGGATTAAACATTTATGCATTTAGGCCTGCAACTAAGAATTGTAATAGTAATAATATTAATTGTAATAATTATAAACAGTCTTAAACTCAAGTGTGAAGTATGCCCAGTTTTACTTATGGCCATTTTCTGATGGATAGTAAAGTGTGTAACATCCTTCCAACTGTGTGTAAAATACTTACAGCTAAAAGCGCATGAGTGTGTGACTGAAAAACTGATGGAGAGTTACCGACCAATGACATTTCCATCTGCTGACCTTTGTTGCATGCCATTCCTCATCACTCTCTGCCCTAATTTCCTATCATCTCTCTACTGTCAGCTTTTTGGCAAATACATCCCAAAAATGGGAAAGCTGGCAAGTCTAGTGTATCTGAGGACTTTCTTATATTTGGACCAATGTATATTTGGTCTTGTGTCTGTCAACACTTTGAATAATGTTTAGTTAATTTTAGGATGTCACTGACTTTAGATAGGATCATTGCAAAAACAGAAACACACAACAAAGTCTAATAGGCCTCACTGAAAACTTATATGCATTTTTTTCCCCAGATCAGTTATTAACAGAAACTGCAGATTACACTGATCTGTGCGTGTGCTACTGACCATCCCACAATGGGATAATGAGAGGTTTTGGCAGATTTTGTTGCAGTCTCATACCACCCTCTTGTATGATACGCCAGGTGGAAGAACAAGGTCTGAGCCATGGATAGAATGAGTGGCTTTGAGCGACATGCTGGTATGCTTATTGGTTTGCAGTGTTTCCCCTAGAATGACTGTGATTGGGAGAGGGACTACCGAAGGAGAGGACTAGGTCTGATATTCGGACGTTTAGGGTCGGAGTCTGTCCATCTATGATTTACAGAGACTTACAACACTTGTCTGAGCTTTTCTTACTCTTAACGGCAAGTTGTCAACCCGTCTCTTCTGGAGCTCCTCAGCTCCTGTGTGTGGACGCATACGTGGAGACGCATATGAGAACAGGAAGCGGGGAGAGAAATGCAAACGTAAATGATCTTTAAATTTTTAAAAAACACTTGTTGTCTTTGATGTCTTGGGGAAACACTGGGTTTGGCTTAGAGAAAGGCTAAGTCCACTAATGTCCTTTATGGGTTCATCACTGACATCTACTGATGGATTGGTGCTGCTGCATATGTGCAAAATATACAGTGCAGTCTAAGTTTTTGAAAAGTGAGAGGTATTGTTTAATCTGAGGACTGGGAGGGTCCCAGCTAAATTAGTATCTAATGTATCACTAAATGAAGGGGAGGGATTAACTGCACTGAACAAGTAAGTTAGACCTTAAAGATACATGTAATGTGGTTTTGGTAACAAGCACTGACTGTAAACTGTGTTGGTACCTTTAAATATGGTGACTTTATCTCATTTTGTGTTTAATTTTTGGTTCCTTAAAATTTGAGGACTGTGTTTGAAAACAGTTTACAGCTGCCTGCTCATTTGATACTAGACACCACTATGTTGAAGCTATCAGCATTTAAATCTTACAAATCACTATTGTACAGGAATACAACAAGGTGGGAACACTCTTCCTGATTGGTGCATTAAAAAAGAGACAAACAACCTCATCAACGACAGCCAATGACACAGGTTCTAAAATAATAAGTAAAATAAATAAATAAATGTAATTATTGCACAATATTCATTAGATAATGCCCTGGAAAGACAGTGATCCCCTACATGCAATGCGTTGACAGTCTTTCTAGGGCAATACCAGTAAGGAATCTACTGCAATAAATTCGACATGTTCTAATTAAATAATTAGCGGGTGGCGGCTCTAAGTTGTTGTATTCTGTGCCCAATTACAAAGGCTTCTCTTCTATTCTATTCAATAAAATTGCTGAAAAACACTTACGCACTGGGGTCGTCTTGTGGAGTTAAAATGGAATCGGTCTGGAGCCTCTGGCAGATCTATGTGAGCAAGGCACTGAGCTGCCCACTGGTCATTTTGGCTCTGGGTTGTATCAGGCTCTAAACTGTGCCACCACCGTTATTGCGGTGTCACCTTGACAGTGATGCTGTAGACTCACCTGCAGTGGAGGGCGGGCGGTGACTCTCAACAGGTGAGAGTGTGAACCAAGTATGATTGATGAGCTCAGCCCAGCATCACTTTCAAGGATCAGCTTCAGCGCCCGAATAAGTCTACAAACCCAGGGGGGGGGGCATACAGAGACAATGTACAATAAATTCAAGATACTGATCTCAAAAATACCAGGACAAAAAAGCAGACAGGATTACTGAAGTGAGTAATGGCAGCTGCTTTAGAAACAGAGGCATCCTTCATAAAAACAGCCGCTATACCCCACACATTTCTAAATGTCACTTTTCTGTGTATGTCATAATCTATTACTAGAGACATGCATTGTTTCAGAGAAAGGCTAGATCATTTCCTTCTCCCACTTATTTCTGAGTGTGTCAGTTGTACTTGTCATTACACAAGCAGACACTCTTCCAAGAGTTGATTCAATTTGTCTCACCAGCTCAAACAGACAGACTTGAGATGTACATTGCATTATATTATACAAAATAAGCCATCGTGGTCTCAAATTCTCTTGAACATTGTGATCTCTCTTCATAGCTCCCTCTTGAGCTCATTAACCTTCTTCTCCGCTCCTCTGGGTATGCATATGTATGCTTGTGAAAGAAGATTAGATGGGACTACATGAAGCCCATAGCAAAAGACAGACACACTAATTACTTTGTTTTTGTTGCTCACAGACAAGATGCTTGAGGAAAAGGGCTGAACTTGACAATGAACTTAATGCAAGAATAAAAAGAGTGTTGGAAATGGCTGACTAGTTCCAGCTAGGTTGCAAAGTTCTGTCCGGTATGCTGAGGGCCAAGGATGAGGAAAATCATCCTTTGGGCGAATAATGAGAACATCTTCTCAAATGTTCTGGGTGGCATTTTTTCAATGACATTAATGTCTCATGGATTTCATGAGCTAATAGGCAGATTTAGAGGCAGACCAAGGGGCGTGGCGACTGAATCTATCTTTTCAATAAACAGATCTAAAGCAATCATATTTCAGTTTTAAAAATGAGATGGTTTGCACTGGAAAGGTTTTCCCAATACAGAGATGTCTAGTTTTCTTGCCCAGGCTACATCCCTCAAATCTGCATCACCATCTGCCACTATTTGGCTCACATCCCAGCCCTTCAACCTCCTGGGCGCATACAAGGACGAAATCTTTAGCCTGCCCAGCCCCTAACCCTGTCTCTTTGCACAGAGGATCAGGCTGTTTCTCTGTATCAGTTGAAATCCATTCTCTAGGCAGAAACATCCATAAGTAAAAAACTTATTTTTTTTTTTGTACTCAATCTCTAGTAGTCCCTGAGTCCACTTGATAAGGGCTTGATCATGATTGCCAAGATAAATAAGGTGAGACACAGTTTGAATTAAACTAGTAAAACTGAGCAGAGCTTGGGTTTTGAAAACACTAACATACACAGTTAACCAACAAAACTAAACATCCTATCATTGGACGTTCTGTCCCTTTAAAGGGTAAGGTCAAAAGTATGTTGGTTTTTCTTACATCTACAAATTCTACAAGATCAAACCCAACAGTCAATGCCACTAACAAGTATTGCCTGTGTAGTCAGGCCTGGTACTGTATACCTTGTGCCACAGAGAGACTCAGTTGTGGTCCCAAAACAATTCAAAAACATATCAGTGAGCCACACTGTTGCAATGTTCCTTAATTACAATAAGCAGCCAGAAGTTATCCCACATTCACTAACTATATATCCAAGCAATTTGGAGGATTTACTGTATATACTTAGTAGAAACAGAAAGAGCTAGCCACAAACATGGTGCAGAAGTTCAAGTACTGAAAAGTACTATGAAATAGTTTAATTGTTTCAGAGAATTTATTGACAAAGAAAAAGACTGAATAATGATATTGAACAGGAAAATACTTACCAAATAATAATGTAATTCAGAGCTCTATTACACTACTCTGATGAGTAAAGAGGTCTGTCATCTCATGAATCAGGTGGGAATTAAAACCTATCTTTTACATTCCTCTAACAGGATATATTAATATAAAGATATAATTTAAGTCATATAGAATCAATTCATTTCTGCTCTCCAATTACTGGGGAAATGATGAAACACCATCGGTATAATATTATTTGGGCTGTCTATTTTCAGTGAGGACATTGGGTAAATAACCAAGCAGATGTAGATGAAGTAATAATATGATATTTAGCATGCAATCCTAGATTATTATCCTATATGCAGGTAAAACAAAATTAGGCAGTAGCTGATACTCATTGTGTTTGTTCTATCTCATCTTATTAACCTGAATTATCTGGCTCAGATCTTTGTAATGTGAGAGAATAACTTAGCTCTGTTTTCTACCTCTTCTTCCCTCACTTCCTCTCCCCCTCTTTTTCCTATTTATATATTAGGAAAGATAACAAGGACACTTATTATTATTCTTTCCTCCTCGTCAGTGAAAAAAGCATTCAGCCACTGTCATCAATCAGCTTCGGCGTGGGACACACAATTAACAAGATTTGCAAGATTGTTTGTCAAATGTTTTCATGATGGTGCCATACTGTAGACATCACCACCCTCAGGTGAACCTTCTGTATTAAGCTCCTATATTTCATATAAGACACAGGCAATGAAATGTTTGCAAGCAGCCAAGTTTTTGGCAAAGACAACGCTCATCCCCTAAAATTTAGCTTTTCAGGAGTAAGCCATAAAATGTGGGAAACTGCAACACAAAAGCATTTAAAGGGGCAATTTTAGTTAGAGAGACGAGGTAGTGGTAAATAGCAAGCCAAGTCCGCATTTCCAACATTAACATCTTAAGGGCTGCTAGTGGGTGGGACTAGGGACACAGACTGCTCTGCTCAGTTCGTGCCACGGGCTTAGGATGTATCGTGCTGCCATGGCGGCGTGGGTGCATTCCCTGGAAAGCCTGTGTGTGAGGCAGGCAGTCTGTCTAGTCTCGCCACTGGCAACCCTTAGATGTGTGTGTGACAGCCTGCACTACCTGTCTCTAGGTAAAATTGCTAAACAACATGTTGCAGTTCATTTTAGTGGCTACTCTGACAGAATTTCTTGGGGACGAGCTGCCCGCGCAAAAAACTCTGGCTGCTGCATTCGTGCCTGGCCAATGTACCGATGAATAGTTATTAACGGGGCTGTACAGAGGTTCAGTGGTGATATCAGTAACCCATCGTAACGTTGACAAACGATCTTGCAACTGTCCCAGCGGCTGATGCACCGATTGAGAGAAAAAACAACAAGGGTCATATTCTTCCCACCTGTGCCGAGAGAAATGAGGAAGAGAAGGTGACAGCGCAAACTGAGTTCTCGCCACGCCGGGCTGAGCCAGGCAATGCTCAGGTTAATGGATGAATAGGGTGAAACGCAAATGAGCATCAACTTACTGCTGTTTGCCTGCATGTGAGACCAATGTAATCGTAATACCGCCTCTGTTCAGTTATTTACTCAATGTCCTCGCACGGAAAAAATGAACAGGCAAAAATGTGTGTCACCGATGATGTTGTCATTCCCGCAGGCACTGGAAACGTGAATCTGATTCTACATGACGACCGCTGCTGTCTTTAGCCAACCATCCTGTTGAAGAGAATATGAATGAGCTTTCGATGCAATAATTCATCGGATGACATGACCCCTCACTGAAGTGATAACCAGTGATGCATTACTTGATATTTTCCTGTTCATATTCGGTCTTTCTTCGTCAATAAATTCTCTGGCTACTAAAATTCATTTCAGTAGCACTAAATGCTGCACCATGTTGTGTTGCTCTTCTGTTCTGCCAAGTATGCAGTAAATCACCGAGTATGACGGTTAGTGAATGGTGCTCTGGCCATGCTGTGTGAGAACGTGCAACGATATATTCGCGGCTGCGACGGCGCGGACACAACAATGCTCTGATACCGTCCTGTTTCTGGCGTGCGGTAGTGGCATTGACGACGGAGTTGATGCTGAGGCCCATGGTGATAAAAACTGAGCCACCGCTGGTAGGGGCGATCAATGAGATGTTTATTTTGATTGATTAACTTGTATGCTAGTGGTTTTATGACTCTCGAACTACTGATTTGAATTCAAACTGTCACCGACCTCAGCGGCGTGGTCGGCCTATCAGGCGGACTCGAGACCATCGAGGTGAGCAAACTGCTCGTGTTTCTGCCTGAAGAATAGTTGGAATTGACTCACGGAAAGCTCTTTCGTCTGACCATAGCAGCTGGTGTGAGCTCGTTCGTCTGCTCTTTTCGAAAGACCAGTTGTCAGATGACAATCGTGATGGTAATAAGGTGAGGATGCCAGCGAACGAAAACTGAACGTCTGACGGTGAGAGAGCTCGCACCGGTAAACCATCGTTTAAAAACTGATGTTAACTGAATCTGTTTGACCAGAAGATGAGTTCGTCGTGTGACATGATCTCTAAGTGTCTGTTGGCTCATGAGGAATCGGGGCGGTGTGTCGTTGAAAAATGCGCCGCGGCTGGGTCTGATTGACCCCAGCGGGATTTCTCTCTCCTGACCCTCGAACTGCCGGCCTGAACTGGTCAGCCATTCAGCGCTCTTTGTTCTTGCGTGGATGTTGTCGAGATCAACCCTCTTTCTCGAAGCATCTGTCTGACAACAAACAAAGTGGTGGTCTGTCTTCGCTGTGGGCGTGTGATCCCATCTGTGCCTGGCTGTATGCATGCGGAAGGGCGGTGTGTGTGAGGCTATGGTCTGTGCTCAAGAAGGGCGAGTGGCCGGTTAACGTCTTAACCTGTATAATGCGTGCGTCTCAAGTCTGTCTCTTCGGTGAACAAATTAATCAACCGCGGAAGAGTGTCTGCTGTCGTGAACAGTACAGCCTGACACTCAGAAATAAGTGGGGAGAAAAGGCTGTGCTACTCTGAGCTGTGCATGCTCTAGTGACAGACCCATGACGCAAGCCGCAAGCAGACATTGAAAATTGCGTAACCACCGTGTTTTATGAAGGATGCCTCTTATTTCAAGCAGCTGCCGTACTTTCACTCCGGCTGTCTGCTGGCTCGCAATGCTGTTACCGGATCGTATCTTGGGCTGACAACCGTGTCTCATGCCCAGAACTGCAATATTCGGGGATGCGAAAGCTGACTCTGTTTTCACTTTGTCTCTGCAATTCTGAAACAATCTGCCACTCACTACGGTGATCTGGCGGCATCGCTGTCAGGCTGTTTCTGCACGAATGACAGACAGAAGGCTCTGACCGGAAACCAGGAAATGACGCTCAATGCTCTTCGCTACGCCGTCTGCCGAGAAATCATCCATTTCATTCCAGCCATACATTGAACAGCATGTAATGTTTGTGACCAGCTCTGAGTCACCATTGAATAGAATGAAAGCCTTTGTGCTGATGCACAGGGCTCGGCTGGAGGCCAGGAGCGCCTTCAATGTGCGCTAGGTAAATGTGATTGTTGCGGTGGTTCACTGGTGACAACACAGAGGACTGTCATTGCGAGATCGCTGAGGGCGTGAGATGACGGGCAATGACCATTTGTTCGACATTTTGCTTGTTTGGACGCAGTGATCGTTGACGGTGGTTGCTGAGGTTGTTTCACTGATATGCAATAGCAGTCGTTGTTGTTGTGTTCTGATAATAATGATTGTCGGGCCAAATGCTGAACGGCTTTTAACGCTGATGATGTTCATCAATGATTGAAACTGTGACATTTTAAACACGGTCCCCAAGTGAACAAGGTAAACGCGAAAATGAACAAGGCTCACCATAAGGTATAACCGGTTACGATCGTTGCTGTACCAAGGCTGCATTACATCTTCGGGGGTCTAACTACGTTCGTGCGGTCCCTTCGACTGATGACCGATGAATACTGAGTAGCTGGGACCCTCGATCTCCAGACCAACAATACCTCGCTTTTCAAAACTTGAACTTTGCCTTCCGCATGTCGGCAACGCAATCCATCGGTAGATATCGTGGTGAACCGGACGTTAATGGACTTAACCTACTCTAAGCCAAGCCAGTATTTCTAGCATCGAACCAACGAGTTTTAAGGTGAGATCGTTGCAGACGTTCTCCCGCTTTCTGTTCTCATGTGCGGGGCTCACTGTCGTCACAGGGAGCTGAGGGCCAGAGAGACGGGTTGACAACATGGAACCAAATGAGCTCCGGATGAGGGTCTGTGAGTCGTGGTGGACGGACTCGACCTGGGCGATCATCGGACCTGGTCTCGATGATCCTCCCAATCACGGTCGTTAGAGGCTACTGGGCCAATGGCAACCTCGGCGTAGTCGCTGAAACCGCTGTCCGGCTCGGACCGCCTGGCGTGTCGCCTGGAGGGTGGTGTGGACTGCGGTAATCTGCCAAGGCTCGTGCCCGTTGATGAGGTGGTCGGCGCGCGCAGATCGGTGTGATCTGCGGTTTCTGTTGATAACTGATCTGAGAGAAAAAATGCATATAAGTTTTTCAGTGAACCCAATGGTGTTGTGTGTTTCTGTTTACAATGATCCTATCTAAAGTCGGTGTTCAAATAACTAAACGTATTCAGTGTTGACGGCCTGAACCAAATATACATTGATCCCAATGAAAGTCTCAGATACTGAACTGCCAGCTTTCCCGACACAGAATGTGACATAGCAGTGAAAGAAGATGATAGGAAATGAGGGCGAAGTAGATGATGGCATGCGGCAGGTCGGCGAATGAAATGTGGGCCAGTCGGTAACTCTCCTCATTTCGATCACCGCTCATGCGCTGTGTGTTACGCACGGTTGAAGAATGTTACACCTTGCCATCGAAAATGGCCATAATAAACGGGCATGCGGACTGAACTGTTTATAATGTGCAATTGGCTGTTATTATATTACAGATGTGATTGCGAGCCTAAATACGCCAAATGTTGATCGCGATCGTAATACGACAACGCGAGCTACTGAAAAGCATTGTCAGTTCATCACATTTCTCTGCTGCCGGTAACGCCGTGCATCTCCCTCCTTCCGAGAACAGCGCCCTCTGAGAACGCGGCAAGCAGCAACGTGAGGCAGTGGTGAAGGTAACAAACTTGATATCAGTCTTCGTGGAGTTTGAATGAACGACGGAGAGGAGGCTGTAACGACTGCGTAACAGGCTGCTGACGGGCGAGGCACGAACGGGCGAACGGCACTGGCTCAGGCGCTGGACGTGCGGGCTAATGAGGGGCTTGGCAGACCGATGCTGCTGTGATAAAGGAGATGAAGTGCCGTGATCTTTCGGTGGGCGCACATCCCTGCATTCATGCATATTGCTGGCCTGACGGAAGGACTGCGGCAGACGGTCCTGAGATGACCAGCGTATTGAGCGCGCTACACGCACGGACTGACCGGTAAATGCGTATGTTAACGGCAACAAACCTATGTTAAAAACTCTGAGCAAACACTCTCTGGTCGAATGCGGTGGGCTAACAATCAACACGATATATTTGGGGTAAGGTGAAATGTACTATTCGGTTTTTCAATTCAACCAGAGTGCGCAAAGTAAACCAGCTTCGATACCGTCGTAACTCGGCTAAATAATTAGCTTCATTAACTGAACAACTAACCGACTGACTTTAGCGAAATTAGACCTGGCTGTGACGGTACGTCTTGATGTTGAGATGTGAGTGGGCAAGGAGCGATGAGTGCAGAGGATTGATGGGTTGATTGCTGGTCGCGATCGGCCTCATGGTTTGCTCCGTTGTCGAGGGGTTGCTGGCGCAGATAATTTGGTAGCCGGTCAGGCCGGCGCTGAACCAGATGATGTGGTCGCCTGGTTGAACTCTTCGTTTAAATGTTACGGACAATGGCACGACCGTGTTCTGAATGATGGGCGGCTTCGCTGACCTGGACAGTTCCATATGAAATCTGGCCGTCTTTGACCGTTAAAGGTCTCCAGTCAGAATCGGAATCAGACCTGTTATGTGTGATTCTGACGAACGTATGGGCGGGTCTGGACCTCTTTGTCGAGGCACGGAGAGGAAGCGAGCACCGTGAGGCCAACGCGGGCGAACTCGCGCAGGGCTCGAGAACCGGACTCAGGTGGGGCGACAGCTCTGCCTCGACGACGGAGGGGTGAAGATGGGAGCCAGGAGAAGACGACGCTACCAGGCTCACACAGACTAATCAGGCATAATGTCGAAATGATATTGACGTAATAATGTGTGGTGTGCAGCTGAAAGGAATAATGGTGTATATGTAATATTATAATGTAATAATGATTTGTTGAATATGTGCAGTGAGCATCGAAAAACTGTTGATGACGCTGATATCAGTATCCGTATTGATAATAAGGTGGGTTAATTCAGACGTATCTGCTGCGGGAACAGGCTGCAAACCTGCTGACCATTGGTGTGTTCGGATGGAAGAAGAACGGGGAGGTTATTGTCTGGATTGCAACTGCCATTTCGTGGGCTGCTACTGACTTTCGAGGATGAGGGGACTGAATGCCGTGCGGTGCTCAACGGTGAAATGTTGCAGTGGAAGCTTTTGAAAGGGCGGTACGCGCTGGTTCGATTAAGCTGTGACTTGTGTTGTTCACTGTTCTTTAACCATCCTGCACTCTTGTCGGGCATTTATCGGCGGTAATGTATTTGACTGTTAGTTGATTTATCGATCCTGAAGCATCGCCTGTCGATGATGCTGCGGGGAACGGTCAGCCTACTCTCTTCTGGCAACCGTAACTTCC
>BRZM01001290.1:59685-79049 GCA_033238685.1 Lates japonicus | reverse complement strand
GATAAACTATTGAATATGCACCATGAATCACAAAATATAGACACATGTCAGGAACAATTGTAGGGTCGAAAAATATTCAAAACTATTGCATGACTGTTTTTAGATTATTATTAGATTATATTAGTTTATATTAGAGCAACGTGTGTGTATGTGTGTGTGTGCGCGCGTGTGTAGGTGGTTGTGTATATACTGTTTTAGTTTTAGAAAACCTCACTTCACGCCACAACCTCACAATAGTACAGGAGTCAGATGCATCACCCAGCAGCTATGACTCTGTGCCGTCATCCAGAAGTTGTGTTGATATTTCTGTCTGACCAAAGTGTTGAACTGACCCTAACACAGCTGTCCACAGTCCTGCAGATAATACTGTCACAGATCTGTAGAATGGGACAAAGGCACATGAAAGGAGGGGAAACAAAGTAAAGAGGCAAGGAATGGCACAAGGAATAATGAAGAAAGGACAAGGATAGAATAAAGATGGACAAGGAGAGAGTGGTGGCTGACAGAGTGAATGGAAGACAGACAGAGAAATTCGACAGACAGATGAAGTAATGATGTTTGTTTTATAGATAACATCTTTACTGAATTATTATTAATTATTACAAATTATTAAGTTTTGATCCATATACTATATATACCACTGTAAGACATGTCTGCAGTATGTGGGTAGTGTGCATGATTCTCAAATGTGTCTGCCAATGATCTAATGTTGTTGTTTTAGTGGCTTTTAATGTACACCATCTCCTTATATGCCCCAGATGTTTGCAGGCTAAACATCGGCTTGACAGAAAGATGTCCAGGAGTTGGAGTTCAGATAGCAGCAGGACTGAGAGGACTGAAAACTGTATAAGTTGTATTACTTACTTAAAGATTTCAACTAGAAAGTTGAAAATGACTGCAAAAGAGTTTTGATGAGTTTTATGGATAACAAAGTTAGTAATATACTAACAAAGTAATCATTCTTTAACTTTGCTAAAATCACAAAGGTTTGCATTTCTAATGGTGACTGCTGTAGAGGATTTGACAAGTTTGTCATACAACAATATGGAAAAGTGAACCCCAGGAATATGCTTCAATTTTCTATAAAGACCTATGGGAAACAAAGTTAAATGAGAAGCTTGCATTGAGTACACTCTATGCCATCCTTTATATTAAAATATATTTGTTTCAGTTGCAAAGCAAGGTTTACAACCTGCTTACACTGTGTAAGGACATTCAAACTAGGAAGCAAAAGAATTTTCACCATGTTGTTTCTTAGGAAGCAACAGAGAAAACACTAAAATAGTAGTGTATTTACTAGAAAATTTGTTTCATGATGTAACACCACCCAATATGGTGTAACTATAACAAGACAGAATGAATAGTAAACCAGACACAACAGTGCATAGAAGGGGATGGTCACCAGGGCTAAAAGAGAGGCCCTGTATGAGGTGGTTCATCTGCCAGTGCTTGTGATACCGGTGGGATGTCTGTGTGTCATGTGCACATGCATGGAGACAGAATTGAAATCACCTGGCTACAACACACTTCACTCTGCTCAAACTTCACTGTGCTCTGATTTTATTCATTGATCTTTGAGATGAAGTAATGGGTAAAGGAGCAGAACACAAACTTTTGAGTCTCTGGACAGAAAAGCAGATACTAAAATTAAAATGAAATAAATAAAAATGTATTTGATCTGAGATAGTCAAGTCAATTTTATTTACACACACACACACACACACACCACCACCACCACCACCACCACCAACTCCCTAACTGTGTGTGTTATGGTATTTACCTATAGAGGGCAGGCAGATGTCAGTCATCAGAATGTCACCCAGCATGCACCTTCGCTTCTGTTCAGAGTATAGACTGTATATAAAAAACTTTATTCTATTATTATTTTCTATACAATCTATGGCTCAGAGGTGAAAAAATATTTATTAAAAAACTACACAATTTTTGTAGGCTCCTGAATAAACAAAGGAATCTCTGATACATGACGGAACATGCCACATTGAATTTAAGTGCGCATATTAGGAGCACTGAATCCTTAAGTAGTGTTATGTCAATATCGGCATTCATAGACTTCCATATTCTTTAGCCTTTCCTTCATCCCTCCATTCAACACATTATTAGGTAGTGTGACCTCTGACCTCTGGATCCTCTCCTCTCTCTGAACCAATGTTCCTCTTGTAATTGCAGCTTACTCTACCAGTGCACCCACTTCAGCTCCCTCCAGATGAAAACGTCAGCTAAATGTTAAAAATGTAAATTTATTGCCACCACTGAACAGAGGAAGCAAGCTGTCAGCTGATTTATGCTTACCATGCTGTCTGCTGATTGGCTGATATCAGAGAAGGATCTGCTCATAAATATTCATTATATCTTGTAAAAAAAATATATAGATTCCTCTGTGGAGACGCTGAGACAAACAGAGCTCATTTATTTATACCCCATGGCAGCAGAGGGCGCCAGAACATAAGATGTAACAAAGTTTACTTTGGTTTTGGAGACTGACTGTTTGAGAAGTTGTTTTATGTTGTTTGTTTTATGGTTTATTTTATATGTGTTTTTTTGTTGTTGTTTGTTTGTTTTTTGTTTTTGTTTTTTTGTAAATTTTTGTATACAGATATTTTTGGTTAATGTAAAAAATAGAAACAAAACTAACTAACTAAAACTATATCAACCACTTTCTACGCGTGTGATTTCCTTCAACAATTAAAAAAAAAACTGAAAACACCTACAGGTTAGTTTTTTAGTAAGTTTTTGAGTTTCCCCTGGATTCTGACTCATTGCACTGTTAAGAATCCTGTTTGATGCTCTGGTATCATTGAGAAGAAGGCTGGCTCCAGCGTGCGGATGGAATTTTATTCTCTTGTCAAAGAGAGAAGAACGTTGCTCAGGCTGTTATGAACCACGCCTATTATGAACTACACCCTTTCATGCTTTCCTCAACAAAAGCACCTTCAGTAGCAAACTCATGCCCCAAGGTACACTACTGAACACTGCAAGAGTTCCCATTAAATGCATGCAAACCACTAGACAATAATAGAATAGAATAGCCTTATTGTCATTGTACAGTGGAGTACAACAAAATTGTGTTCAATAAAAAAATTATCATGCAAACACAATCCGCTGTTGCAGATTCTTTGTATCTGTCCTTGCATGTATGCGTGCATGTGTGTGTGTGAGTGTGTGTGTCTGCAGACTATGTGTATTTATTTCACTTTTTGCACTGAAACTTCAGGATGAATGAAGTTCTATCTTATCTATAATAGACAACTTTAGAGACAACAACTACAGGGTTCTCTGGAGAGAATAGACCTGTGGTGGCATATACCTTAAAGGACCCTTTTCAGAAATGGGACGTAATGAAATTGCTCTGAGAAAAAACATGAGCTCTGTGCATCGTATGTGTAGCCCATCACCATCAAAATACTCATTAAAGGCACACTGCCTACTACACATGACAAGATTATATTTGACCTAGAGATGGTAAATGGACTGCACTTATATAGTGCTTTTCTAGTCATGTTGACTGCTCAAAGCGCTTTATATTACAGGTCACATTCACCAATTCACGCAGACATTCATACAGAGGTTGTTCTATACAGTAAGCATTCCAACAGCATTCCTCCTGAGCCACAGCCACCCCATAAACAACCAGTACTGCATGGGTTGCTGTATGTTTGTTGATTTTGGTCATTTAAATAGCAAATACATTTTTATTTAATAATATATGCCATGTAAACAAAATATCTGATAGCTGAAAAATCAATTAAGTAAAAACAAAAGTTACTACAAACCAAATGACACAAGGTAACTGAGAGCAAAGAACCTTAGGCTCTGAGGCAGTTGCCTGGTTTGCCTGCTTGGTAATCCAGCATTGCCACACTGGATCATGGGACCATCAGATCATTGGAGGTACCACAGAAAAAGAGCAGAAACCAGCAGCCAAACATTGCTTGATTTTATCTGTGTCTTTCATAGGTTTGAATGAAAGGAGTAATTAAACTGTGATTAAACAGTGATTACTTGCCCTCTTTAGTGATTTATTTATTTATCCTTGCATACAACTACATTTTATTGCTTTTGCCCAAAATAAATTAATCATGCCTTGATAATTAGATTGAGATTTATACTTACTGTAAACTTTAGAAATCTGACAAGTACAGCATCATGTCAGTTTAGTTTGGAGCAGAAGACGAGGTCCCTTTCAGAGTTATTTGGGTCTATGGATCAGTGTAGAAGCTGTCTGTGATTATAGCCACAAGTATTGCATCATACTGTAGCCTGGTAGCCATGGGTACAAAAGAACACACACGGAGATGTGTCACGTATGTAGAGAGAGAGAGAGAGAGAGAGAGAGAGAGAGAGAGAGAGAGAGAGAGAGAGAGAGAGAGAGGAGAGAGAGAGAGAGTATTATATTTAACAAAATGTAAAAACTGAATGAATTTTTGCAAATCTCAGCATCAGATACAGACACAGACTGTTTAAGTCCCTCTGTCTTGTTTTTCCTGTTATAGTGCTTTGTCCTATTCTCCATCAGATTTGTGACCACACTGCACTTTCAACTTTAGCACAGCAGAATGCTTTTTCTAATTATGTAGTGGGTGTTGATCCATGTCCCTAACCAGGATCAATGCCTGCAAAGCCAGTGGTCCAGACAACATTCTTGGTTGGGTGTTGAAAGACTGTACCGAAGAGCTCAAGAATGTCCTCACAGACATTTTTAACATCTCCTTGAGCCAGGCTGTTGTCCCCACTTGTTTCAAAGCCCGACAGTCATACCTGTGTCAAAGAAGTCATCTCTATCCTGCTTCAGTGACTACCATCACATTGCACTGACCCCCATCACCATCAAATCTTTCCTCCCTCCCTCTTTGGACCCGCATCAATTTGCATACTGTGCAAATCGGTCCACTGATGATGCAGTTTCCTCTACTCTCCACTATACCTTCACACACCTGGACCAAAAACATTCCTATGTGAGAATGCTGTTCATAGACTTCACTTCAGCATTTAATACCATCATCCCTCAGCAGCTAATCCGGAAGCTGGACAGGATGGGACTTAACACCTCTCTCTGCAATTGGCTGCTGGACTTCCTTACTGAGAGACCACAGGCAGTTTGAGTTGGCAAAAACACATCCAATACCATCACACTAAGCACAGGGGCCCCTTCAGGATGTGTGCTTAGCCCCCTGCTCTTTGCCTTGCTAACTCATAACTGTATGCCAAATTACAGCACCAGTCACATCCTTAAGTATGCGGACGACACAACTGTGGTGGGTCTCATCAACAATAACAATGACACCAACTACAGGAAAGAGGTGTACCAACTGGCCAAGTGGTGTAACGATATCAATCTCTCCCTAAACTAAGGAGATTGTTATTGACTTCAACTGAAAACTAAAAAACCCTGCAGCGCAAAGTGAACACAGCTGTCATGATCATTGGTGCTCCACTCCCCTCCCTCCTGGACATCTACAAAACCCGCCTTGCCCACAAAGCAGCTAGCACTGTGGGTGATCCCACTCAACCCTCTCACAGACTCTTTCAGCTCCTGCCATCAGGGAGAAGGTACCAGAGCCTCCGTGCCTGCTCCACAAGACTGAATAACAGCTTCATCCATCAGGCTGTCAGGATGCTGAACTCCCTACCATCTCTCCCCACTGCCCTCAATAAGTCTGGACTCAAACCCACACCCACATTGAACATTTATTTAACACTTTACACGCACATTAGATACATAAACAGCTGTAAAAAGTTTAACAGAATGTACATACATATATGTATACATAAGTAGATACAATTTTTATATAGTTTTTTAATATAGTTTTGTACTTTGTGTCTTGATTTGCCCTATTTAATCCTTTTGTTTTTTTATTCATCTGTTTTTCTTATCTATTAATAGCTGAACACTGGGGATCTGAGAGAAACAGCATTTCAATCCTCTGCATGTCCTGAACATATAGCAAGTTTGACAATAAAGTTAACTTTGACTTTGATTTCCGCAGATGGCCAGTTTGCCACAGAGACTATGCAAAGGTTTGATAATGATGCAGCTGACTTTGGCACCTATGCTTCTCTCTGTCGTTGCCTTCAAATTCTCCTCCAGCTGTGCACCAAATATCTTCCAGTTTCTGAACATGATTCTGTGCTGAAATGGAGCTGATTTTCCACTCTGACCCAGGCAGATGCTGTGAGAGCTGACTGCAGGCCCTTTTCATTGTATTTACACAAAAATATTCTGAATGACCTTGAACTTTTTATATGGGGAAAGATGAGAGAATGATCCAACCACAGGATAAAGATACTGACATGAGATTATTTTTGTCTTTGTACAATTATTTGTTGAGGAGTGGTATCCATAACAAATATCGACAGGGAAAAATGCACTGACCCTGAAATAAAACATTGCAACTATTATATCTCAAAGGTGATTACTGATGTGTATAAATAGGAATAAAAAGTGTGTAAAATGTGTCTTAAAAAAATATTTTATGGGCAACAGAACCCTTGTGATTTAATTTAAAAATCATAATGCAAACAATGTCACAGATTTTTAAGGGCATCTACATGGAAAATGCTTTTTGAGCCAAATTGAATTTTTGTTGCAGTGCTGCACAGAGGCACAGGGACAAATTAGTGGAAAGTCTGGGTGGCAGTGTCATATCCCTCTCATTTAATATGGGAGTTGGTCCCCAGCTGGTTACCTGCCTGTGTGGCTTCTGGGATTAAAATTATATTACAAACTATTTTTGGAGTTTACCCACAGATATATTGCACCCATCAACTGAAAGTTACGCCAGTGTCATTTGGAGCTAATAATTGACACCCCCTGGAGAACAATAACATGGGGGGACTGTCACTGAGGAAAAATAAATCAAAAACTTGAATGTTTGTCAGCTAGCATGAAAATTCAGAGTCAGACAGATTGAATCCTCCCTGTCTTTACTCTCTAGACACAACACACACACACACACACACACACACACGCACACACCGAGAGAGACTGCCATCTTCATTAGTGCCAATGTGGCCTCTGAATTTATTGGCAGGCAGAGGGGAAGCAGACATGTATCCATACACGACTACTCACACACACACACACACACACACACATACACTCCCTCCTCAGCATTCCACTTCACAGTAGCCTAGTAATGATGACCTACCTCAGTGGGATCAATAGACTGGAGACAGATGAGCACAGTTAACACATTCAGGCACACACACACACACACACACACACACACACACACACACACACACACACACACACACACACACACAGAGGCTTTCACATCTCAACCATAGTGCATGTGTGTGTGTGTCTCTGTGAAAGTGATCTACATCATGAGAGCATGATAGAAATGTGACTGGATATTCCTCACTCCCTCAAATCCATCCATCCATTTATTAACTGCCTCTCCTGTGATGGGATTTCGGAATCTAACCCAGCATGTGATGGGCAAGAGTACTCTGGGCTACCAGCTGGCTGCAGCCCCCTGTGACCCTTAAGGATAAGTAGTAAAGATAATGGATGGATGGATGATTAAATACTACTTTACTACTGCACACCAGATACCCACTTTGTGTAGAAAATACATTTGTGTACATACCCTTTGGAAGATTGTACACTATCCTCTTGAAAAGCCAACAACAGAGAGATACATATATGATGAAGGAAAAAGTGTTTTAGATAGAGACTGTGGGCATTTGCCCATTTTAACTACAAACCACTGCCATGCAAGTTCTGGGCTTCCTGACACTCTCCTCACCACAGCTGTGCCATGACATTCTGTCCATGAATATCACAACCAGGATCAGAGACAAGAGGCAACCCTGGCAGACTCCAACACCCACTGAGGATGTGCTGAGATTGTGGACAAAGCTCTCACTGTGGTCGTACAAGGACTGGATGGTTGGTATCTCCCATACAGGTCCCGCAGTACCCCCCACAGGGACCCTAAATCCACAAAACAAATATAGGCTGGATGGTCAAACTAAGCCTCCTTTCCAGCACCCTAGAGTAAACTTTCCCAGGGTGGCTGAGCTTTGCGATGCCACCATAATTGGAGTACTGGATCAGGTGGCCCCCTTCTAGAACCAGACCTGGTAGGGGAGCTCACCAGTAAGCATCTGGAGCTGTAGCCATGGGCCAGGTGGCAGTCAAGGGCGGGGAGCCAGGTGCACTGATGCCTGGTGTCGCAGACTGGTTCTAAATAAAACAGAGTAAAAAAGAGAGTGGCAGGCCAAGGAAGGTAAGAGGTGTCCTTATCAGATACTCAAACCAACTCAACTCAGGAGCAACAGTTCTACTCCAAGCTCTTTCTGGGAGTTTGAGCTGCACCAATCCACTGACCACCAGTCGACCTCACTCCTATTTTATCCTCACTCATTAACAAGACCCTGAGATAGTGCACTCCTTCATTTGGGGCGCTTAACTTCAACCTAGAGGAGCAGTTCACAGAGAACCACTTGGCCTCAAGACTTAAATGGATTTGTACCATATCTAGAAATACATGGCAGATTGTCAGATAGCCTAACTAGCTCCCCACACCATTCCAACACTTCATTGAAATTGTTAACCTTTTCTATAACATTACCTACACCTTACATGACCTTCACTTTCTGTGATTTGCCAGCTGTGTGAAAGAACTAAGTATTGTACTTCTCTCTGTAGCTCATGTTTTTCAGTTGTTATACTATTTGGCACGATATCCCATTTTTTAAATGGTGTCACATGCCCCCCTTCTCTGTCATAGCCAGCTTTTCACTCTGCCTTCCAGTGCAACCATTTCACTATAAACACATTTGATTTGACCTCAAATTTGGCTGCAAACTGAGAGAACAGAACAAAGAAGTGATTCTGAGGTCTCAAACCAGGCGCTCTTTTCTTAGCTACATGATATCCAGTCCATGAAGATGACTGGATGTGTGATGAGGGACAACCCTTGCAGAGCCCAGCACCCACTGAAAATGTATTTGACATCCTGCTGAGAATACGGACACAGCTCTCACTCTGGTTATATAAGGATGAGATGACCTGGCACCTAGCACTCCTGCAGCAAACTTCCACTAGACACCCCAGGAGACATCATCACAGTATAGGTAACTGTAAGGACATCAGGACGCTGTGGGGGTGCATGACAAGAAAAGAAAGAAGAAAGTGGAAATAAAGCAGTGCTACATGAAGATTTAGGTGAGAGAAGTGCTCTCCATGGTAGACTATATTCATCTGCCTTTCCACCTGCCCAGACCATTTCTTCCACGGCTTGTCAGCAGAGAGATTGATTGTGACTGGAAACTCTTCAAAATGAGCCAGTTGAGTTAGTTTGGGCCTTAAATGTACCTTTGGAAAGTAAAATCGAAACTTTCCCCCAAAAGCTGGCCTGAACTCCACTCTTGGCTCATATGTCTGCTGCTTTTAAAGGTTTAAAGAGGATGACAGGAGCTGATGTGATTGGATTTCTTGAAGCTTTACCCAAATCTACCAGCTACTGGGATGAATTCTTTTCTGAGGACCTGAGATGCTGCATTCGGATCTTGGAAAAAGGTAGCCGTTAAATTAGGTAGAACTTAACTGGCGTGGCAGCAAAAAAGCAAAATGGAATTATACACAGCTAATCAATGGCCACTTTGCTGACAGCGGGGACAGACA
The DNA here is from genome assembly GCA_033238685.1 of Lates japonicus. Lineage (NCBI taxonomy): Eukaryota > Metazoa > Chordata > Actinopteri > Centropomidae > Lates > Lates japonicus. The sequence continues at coordinate 69,394 of BRZM01001290.1, read as the reverse complement.
GCGCTTGTAGAAGGGCATCCAGGTGATCATGGTCTATAAAGCCCCAGCACAGAATTGTGACAGTGATGCAATTCCTTCCAGACACATTGAACAACTTCTATGCATGATTTGTCAGGTTGAATAATGTGCTGGTGATGAAGACTATCCCTCAACCAGGTTCTGCATGTGACTGCAGACAAGGTAAGACAAGTTAAGTCTACCTTAACAATGGACTTTACTCCTTCCTCCCTCTTTGTCTGTAAGCTGCATTGTGATTATTTCTGCTTATCTCCAAGACAGTCAAAATAATACTACTACTAAGTCCTTAATTTAAAATGTGCTACCTAAGATATATGCAACTTTACATGTTTCTGTATCAGTGTCTTAATATTGCCAGTGCCTGTGTCTGTGTGCATCTGCATAGAATGCCTACTGGATGTGTGTGTTCATGTGGTGCTTATTGCATTGCCTCTGTATGTGCATATGTGCGTGTGTGGTGGCTGTGAGGGAGTTTTACAAGCAATCTCTTTACTGCTTTGTGTGGTGCACACCTACTTTTACTACCCTACCACAGTGAAGAAGGAACACAGACACAGACACACAGAGACACACAGACACACACACACACACACAGACACACACACACACACACACACACACACACACACACAAAAGCAGCTCCATTAATGCCATGTGAATGATATGGGCCGGTTGGTTTGGTATTGAGTTCCCTCCAGCTCAGTTTATGAGGAAGCTGCAGTGGGGGTGGGGTGTGTGTGTGTGTGTGGACTGAGACGTGAGTTTAATTGTAGCCAGGGCCTGTGAGATTCCAGTCTCATACAGCAGTCATGCAGTGCAGTCTCTTATCCATACAATGGGTCAGTTTAACTTTACTCTCGATGTGCCAACATTAGGGCAACTAATTAATATAAGGCCAGTGAATTTTAAAGAGCTGATCAAACATGTTTAATTAAGATGTCATTAAAGGGCTAGTTCCTCCTAATTAAAAAGAGTATAGTTCCTCTTACCTAGTGTAACGCCATACAGATAGTTTAGGTTTTATTTACTATGTTGAGATATATAAATGCTAGATTTCTGTAGAGGTGGCTGGAATTTCGTTGTAGCTCTCAGCATTGAAAATGTAATCAAAAAATAATCCCCTGATTCTGGTCATTATCTTAATTGTTACTGTTGGGTCAGAGGTTCAAAACAACCGCTTGTCTAGCTGTCTCTGCAAGAATGTCATCCCATGAACATCTATGATTGTGTGAGACATCATCAGTATTTTGTAACAAATGCCCAAAAGCAGCGTTTATGTTCAAGTGACAACACCATCTAGTGGCTGTAGTAATTACAATATGTACGAATGAAGTCAGGTGACATAGTTAAAAGGCAACTCTGCATATAGGGAGGCGTCTGAGGGTGGATAGACAGGTTGAAAATATTGGACAACATGGGGAGCCACTGCTCATTTCTGAAACCATAATCATGATCGATTAACCGTAACCACACATTTATTACTGTAACCATGACCGTGAACATCCTCTAACCTTTACAGTTTATTTTTTCAACTAAACCTACCGGGTTGTTTTGTCTAAACAACAAACCTCACCAAACCATTGTCACATCAAAAATGATTTCTTTATTTTCAATAGTTCATCTATTAACCTGTGAATTTTGCAGCTGTGCTCTGGACCTCTTTGTTAATAGTTACCTTCTGTTCCAGCCCTAGCACAAGCACAAAGGGTACAAATCAAAATGAGACCACCAACAGGTAACACATGAAGAGAACCCAACTATACAAAATATATTCCAAAACTATTTCATTGTAGCTTAGAGACCTAGTCATTAAGCACAAACAATAATAATGATTTGATTAGTTGATAATATACCCAGAGATACACTATCTAAATAGATAAAACACCATGAGAGGTTGGAACTGAAATAAAGTAAAAGTAAATAAAATTACTATTCTAGTTCTTTCTACTATTCTGGATTATTTTTATTACATTTGTAAAAATGTGCTGTTTTCATTAATTTACAGCTCCAAAATGTCTTACCATTGGTGACCTGTCAGGGTGTCCTTTGGGATAGAGCTCAACCCCCATAGTTACTTAACAGATATATGTGGTATAGATAATGGATGGATAGAATTTCTCATCACACAAACAATAAAACATCTATCAAACTGAATACCAATTCTTCATCATGCATCAGGTTGATCATAGTTGCCCAATGTGTGTATATGTTTATTGTTGAATAATTTTTGCATTCAATAAAATGCTCAGAGGAACCCAGTCACTCCTGGAAGAGTGTGTGCTACATATCAAGACTGAGTCCTTACTGTGGCTGATCAATCATTCCCTCTCTCTACCCTGTCGTTGTCAAATGACAGAAAATGCAAATAAAGAAATAAGAAAAAAGAAGGAAAAACAAAATGATCATATAAATTAGTGCTGTCAGACAATAATTATATATAATTATTAGAAGTAACATGTTTTATTTACTGCAAAATATTAATGTAAATATATAAGCAATTATGATTACTGAATAACACTTACAGTAAATCCACAAATTCATACAAAGCAAAATGATGATTATGACTGTATCAATGAATCAATTTGTGTTTCTGTTTCACGGTGACCACTAGGTTTACATCTATATTAGGGACATGACATATTACCTATTTCGATTGTTTTGAGTTTACCAATCATCAAAATGCAGTGAGCTACAGCAATGTTGTGATGCTGAAACCATAAAAATGCCTAGACCACTCCTAGCATACACTCCAATACATTAATTACATTCTGATTGTAAATAAAACAAAAGAAATACATGATGATGAAGTGGATTATATAGGAGAAATAATGCTTGATAACTGCATTCCTAAATTTTTGGTATTCTTGTCAGTTTAAAACAGGAAGGGGGTAACATCACTATGAGAGAGACAGCAATACATTATACTATATATTGTCTAAATAAACTGTAGTTCTATTAATCACAGATTCCTCTTGTTTATTAATCCTTGTAGTCTGTTAATTAAGCAGTTGATTCATTCACTGGTGCAGCTTTATTAGTTAAAATAAATGTGATATGTATTAGTAGGTAGTTATTGTGAGCTTTATATGAGATCAGTGTTTGTGCATGTGTTTGCAGGTCCCTCATGTGGCTTTGTGTGGCCTGCAGCCTTCCCCGTCCACAAAAACCCTCTTCTCCCAATAAAAACTTTAGTTCATTCCTTCAGATTGCTTCATTTGAAAATCACTGCCCACAGCAATCATACCAAATACTACATCTCTATTTGAAATAAAGAAATTAGGAACATAGCTCTTTCACCAATGTAGGTTGTACTCAGGAGCATTCAGCCAGGACACACTAACTAACACTAACCAGGACCTCATGCCAACAATGTGGGCATGTTAACATTGTTCGAGGCACTTCTACTTTCTCAAGTATTTAAATTTATGCCGCTAGCTTTTACATTCAGAGAGAAGTATTGGTCTTTATGCTCCAACATTTATTTCGCCGTCTCTAATTTTAAGTTAAACAACCCAAACTATCTCACATGATAGCTATAGTGAAATGCCTTACATGCTGTTGAATCGAGCAACAATCTAACAACATCATATAATATTATCACAGGGATATTTTGCTGCATAATAGGAAACATTTACTTTAGATACTTTATACTGTACTTTTACATAGGTAAAATTTGAATGAACCTTTCCTCGTAATAGAGTATTTTTAAACTATGGTATAGTACTTTTACTTAAGTAAAAGATCTGAGTCTTCTTCCACCACACTGGATAACACTGGTGTGAATGGGTGTGACACTGGCCAATGTTCATTGTATGATTTTAACATAAATAGTATGATGATAAAGATGTAGCAAGGTAGTGCAAGGATTACAAAGCATTCCACTACCAAGCCACAGCAGTTTGAGCAGCATATAATGGAAGGTGTCTCCTGACCAAAAGAAACACTTTAAGCTGGATGCACTTGAATTACAGATGACGTGTATTTACAATACACAAATGATAGTATTAAGGAAAGAATAAAATTTAAACAATACCTGTGTAAAATAATATCTATATAGAATAGAAAAAACTCCTACACAGCTCTTTACCAACATACAGCTCAATTGCAATGGTTACTCTACGCATCAAAATGAGCCAATACAGCAAAGCACTTCATACATCTAAGAATCAACGCAGCAACATTTCTCTCCTAGCAAGAAACTACAATATATGTTACTATTGCCTTTAAAGTGACTTTATTTTTGGTTTTCATTAAATTTTTCCAGACGAGATTCCATGTTGATAAAAAAGAAAGAATGGTACTAATTACTGCAAAGCATGCTGCCTCAGTGAGGTTGAGATGATTGAAATGTGATATGCCCCAGGGAGCTTTAATAGAAGTAATTCAGTGAGTAGTACAAAACAAATAGTATATATTCGTGCATGTAGGATAGCTGCAAATATAGTGCATACAGTGCTAGTCAAACCATTTGGCCACAGTTCTAATGGATTTGGTACACCTGGGAAGAATTCTTACTAAACTGTTTGGATTTTGTGTGATGCATGTATTTGACAGGACAGTACCCATTAATTACATTTCTGGTCATTAGTTAATGAGGCTCATTTCATCTGTAGTCCTGATCACACACAAAGTTCATACCATACAATACAATATGATAATGCTATACAATATTACTACACAATAAAAAAATATTCTCAGTGCAAGAAAGGAGCGCAATATATTATGTCAATATAGTAAGATAATGCTATACAATAAGACTGGTTGTTACATGCAGGAGACTGTAGCAAATTGCAATGTAATGTTACAGTAATTTTGTGTCAGAATAGGTTTAGAAGATAAAACACTATTTGAAATACCGTAGCAAACACATGCAAAGCGGTATAACTATGTGATGTAATTAATATTTTTTAAAAATATTAATAATAGTGATGAAGAAGATGACCAAGATCATAACCTTCAGGATTCAGAACATTATTCATATTTATTTCAGCATTTTCTTACCTACTCATTGTGTCAAATAAATTGGTGACTGGCTGCAGTACAACCTTGTCAACAACGGATGGCAGTGCATGCACATTGGAACCTTCAGTGTAGGGATATCCTGTGAATAATGGGTTTGTTGCCAGGGGAGGAGGGCTTACTTGCTGTGGTTTCGTCATTAGTTGAAAGAGAATGTCTTTGACACAGTGTCGTGCTCAAGAAGACATTCTCTCCTGCCCATCTAATTCTGTCTGCAGTTCACTGTCTACATATTGGTACCACTACATGTTTCAATAATAAACAGTTAGAAAACTCTGGACAGGTCACACATGCAACACAACAATTCATGGTGCGACACATTAGGGATGGGTGGTTTGTCTTGATTAAAATAGTTCCTAGTAAATGATAAATAACAACTAATAAAACACAAAAGGCACGAACTAAAACATTAACATAAAGCCAAAAAATAATAATAATAGATCATGATAAAACCAACCAACCAACAAACCAAAAACCTTGAAAAGCGATCCTTTTACACTGTTTAAAAGCAGCGCAATGTAAGTCTGCTGAACACCAGTAGCCTACCTACACAGCAATGAGTGGTGGTCCAAGTAGAGCACTCAACTGCACAGTCCCACTCACTGAAGTGAAACACAACCAAATGAATTGTATATTCCTCAGGTCTTCTGGAGCTGGAAGTCTCTGTAAAAAAACAGTGCTGTAACTCATCTGCAGCTAATTCCAGGGGTTTTAAACCTCTGACTACTTCCTCAAAGCCGCCATTACTGGAGGTCGCACCACTCTTAAAATACACTTTGCGCACAGATAGGCACTGGGGCTGGAGTGGGAATGATGGGGGTACCATTCTCCGTTGCAAATTAAGTGTACCATCAAAATGATTTTTAGGCTATTTTAGGTAAAATAGTTACATTACACCAGATTTACAAGCATTTTAACATCAGCTGTGAACTGTAGCATGTCTAAAAACACAGAGCAGGCCCGCCAGTTCACGTTTGTAATAATTTAAGGAAAGAAAGAAAGGATCTCTAAAACTTGAGTTCATTGTTGGGAGGCTTTGGGCGGGGTTTTGGTCACAAAAACTGGCTGATGTTTCACTGGGAACAATGACTAAACCCAGCATCAGCATTTAGCTCTGGGGAAAAACATCAACAGTGGGGTGGAGGTGAGATTGACTGCATTTTGATGGCCTTGATCACTTGTGCATTGGTGCGATATGTAAGGAAAAACAAAGGGCAACTCTGCCTCCAGGTAACTGATAATGTCAATGCAGATGTGAACTGGCGTCATAAGAACAGTCCGTCAACATTTACAGGAGATATTGTCTTGCCGTGCATAGACCCCACATTACAAGATGAATGCACTTTTGAGAGTTCAGTGGTGCAAAAACATATACACTGGTCTTTGAGATGTGGGAAAAAGTCAGATAGGTGTAATTATATTCTTCACAGTGGATTGGTCATAGCTGTGGCATACATCAAAGAGAATGATAGAGACTTGACTCCTGCACGGTGAGAGGATCTAATTAGCTCCGTTATGCTCCAGAATTTGCTGGTGTGGTTTGAGTCCACTTGTCCCCCTTCAGGCATTGTTGGCACTTTCTGCATCTGTGTGAGGTCCTAGGAAAGGGACCATCAATACAAAGTTGGTCTGAGCAACTTTTATCCTGTTAAAACATTGTTTGGATGACATGGGGAAACCACTGAGGCCGGGCGGTTTTGATGAGTATGAAAATGATGTGAATCATATGCTGGCCTTCATGTTCCTAGATCTCATCCAGTTGTGAACACTTACATAGAAATTTTGGACCAATGTGTTAGACAGCTTAGCCTAAGACTTTACTGAGACACTTAATGTTGTTTTCTTCAATTTGTCAGGTGTCTATATATAGAGTACAATAACCTGCTTAATTGCCTAGGAGCAAATCTTCCAGCCCTTTGCAGCTATAGACCTTTAAAGGAAAACCACTAGAGATACTACAATGTATTGGTGCTCAATATATTAGTCTTTGAAATTAATCATTTTTGTTCAGATAACCAGAATTTTTGCTGGTAGTATGTGATGACGTATAGTAGCCATCATCATTTCATCATTTTGACCAGGACAGTCTAAGCTAAAATGATCAGCCAGGCGAGATCATGGAGCTGAAAACATTTGATGACCACCCTTTTCATGGCAGGGGGACCAGGGATTAAGCCGCATCTTGTGGAACCCTGCTTCACTACCAAGCTACTACTACTTTCGGATATATCTTTAGCTCTAACCACCACACATATTCACAACATGGTTACACAAGTTTATCAGCTTTACAACCAACATGGACGTCTGATGTTAGCCCCAATGGTTTTATCCAGAAAGCAGCACTAAGTGGCAGGAGGAAGACTTAGAGTTGGCCTTGAGTTTATTCTGCATTTGGGAACTCAAACCATCTCAAGTTTGTGGGTTTCTTCAACCCTAGGCCGACATCTGGTTAAAACCACTCGCCCTGTTCCTGACTTTTGTCACAAGGTTGACATTGACATGGAATGAATCTTTGTCCACCTACAACATAGCTGTGCCAACTATGGACAATTTGGATTAAGATGAAGTGGAGGAGGCTACTAGTCGATTCCCGTCATGGGACCATCATGGTGGCTTATCTGGCCCCTGTCTGCTTGTGAGGGAGTGGTGAGCAAATATAGGAGCATTTTGGCAGGGGTGGAAGTGGATCTGTTTGCCTCCAGGGCACATACCCACCTCCACTCTCTGGTGGCCTGTGAAGCTGTGGTAAGATAAATGGATTGCTGGCAGCGAGGCCCTGGAAGTTTTACTCTGCAGGGACCTCCTCTCCCAAGCAGGAGGGAGGATGGTTCATTCACGCCCAGAACTGTGGCAGCTGCGTGCCCTACCTGTTAAGGTCCAACTTTGTTAACACCCCAAATGAGGCGTTTCAGCGATAATTTGCTTTTCCGCTGGTGCTCTTTCTTTGAAGTTTTTGACTTTTTTTTTCAGGAGATGCTGGATAAGGGTCTCTCATTTCCATGACTAAGGTCTATTTAGCAGCTATATATGCACAATTCATGTTGGCTTTCCTGGCATGACCTGTGCACTCTCTTATTTCCCATTTCCTGTGGCCTGTGTGGTTAAGTCCAGTATCCCTCTTGGGATTTGGCATTGGTGTGAGGCTCATTGCTGCCCCCATTTGAGCCTACTGAGTCTGTGGATAATAATTTCATTTCATTCACTTTCTGGCCTAAGACTCTATTGCTTTGTCCTCCACAAAGCAGGTGAAACCTTCATCTTTCTGTCCCACACCATCCCTTATTATGCCCGCCCACTTCGGATTAAGCCCCCGTCATCGTTCATCTAAGATAATCCCTGCTGCTCCTTAGATCTATGGCTTTTGAACTCTTGATGATTTTTCTCTACTCTGAATCATGAGCTGACATTGGGTGACACACATACACACACATAGATTTATTAGAACATCCAACCATATAATTGAAAAACCTGCATGTGTTTTAAGGAGTGTCATCATCTCCAACTGTGACAAACAGGCCACTTGTAAATTTCAGATGGACTTTTTATTCAAAATTCTAGTAGCATTAGTATATATAGTATTATTACAGATATAGTATAGTAGTACTGCTCTAATTGACACTGTCACTGTTGAGACAGCAACAACAGCGTGCTTGTTCAATGCCTAAAACAGCCTAGACTTTTGCTAGGAGAAAGGAACTACATCACATCAAAAGGCTTAGGCTTATGGAAAGCTTAGCACTGTAAAACACCTCAGGAGGGTGGATTTTTTCAACAAAGCACACTACCTCCTACGAGTGAGACATTTGAGAATTAATTTGTGGAAGCATTTCCAGGTTTTCTACCTAGATGGCAAGTATAGATAAAGGTAAGAACTTTGTATGGGCTAACTGCTGCGATACTTGGCACTAATAAATCTGAGGAGTAACATATTGTAAGCTTATCACTTTCAGAGTACAGAGGCGTTGATTTTATACAAAGCAGTGAAGCAATGGCATACAACAAAAAGTTTTAGGATTAGGACCCGGTTTAGCTAACAAAGTAGGGTTGGCACAACACTATTGTCTATAACTGTTTCCAACCGCATTCAAAATGGTTCTTTTTAATGAGCCTCTGTTTTTGTGACTCAAAAATCCTACAATGTAAGCTTAAGGGTTGAGCTGACATGTACAGCAGTCTTATTATTATAAATATGAAACACGGTCTCATACCATGTTGTGAGGATCGAGATCTTGCAGGACAGCTACCAGTATTTGTCCAGATTAAGCATTTTTACTTGGCTGACCGATGTGGATGGTAAAAGCATAAATTCTATCACTCTTTTTAGCTTCTTTGGTTTGGTTCCATTCTAAGCTTCGGCCCCATTAAACTAAGAAAAGGAAAAATTATTTGCTGGAGATAATTTATGCGTATTCAAAATAGCACGAACGAAACACAAAGTTTCAAAATATTTACATATTTCAGTTAATATGGTCTTATTAATTAAAATGAAAATACATGACTCATCATAGTATATTCTATTTATATATAGAAACGAGGCACCTGGCTAAGGACTATTTTGTATTTCCTCTTATTGATGCAACATTTTCCTTGTTCATGCCAGGCTAACTGTTTCCTCCTGTTTGCCCAGTCTTTGTGTAACCAGGCTAACAGGCTGCTGACTACTTGTGCCTTG
>BRZM01001290.1:28781-42042 GCA_033238685.1 Lates japonicus | reverse complement strand
ATGGTTCGCACTATAAGGAAGAGAACACCTTTTACTTAAGCACAAGGAAAATACCACAGCAGAAATAAAAGTCCTGTATCTATTTCTTTGTGAAAAAAAATTTTTTTTTTTGAATATATGTTTAACCAGTAATATATGAAAGAAGTATGAAGTAACATGAAGAATTAGTTGAGACAGAAAAATACATCATCATTTTTTATTTTACAACATTTATCTTTTTTTAACCTTAATGCAGTATGAACAAAAGTACTAGCGGTAACCTTCTCTTCGCCACAAACTGACTTGTACACACCAAAGGTCAGAATATAATCACAGAAAAAACATTGTTAATACACCAAATAAGGAATATCTATAAGCTATTTTGTATGAAAACAAGAATAAGTAAGTCAACACTTGTCACTTTATTTTCAATTTATCAAAGGAGTTTGTTCTGTCAAGAGATCTTCATCTAGTTTAGCAGTTATTTAAGCATCTTGTTTTGTAAATTTCCCTACAAGTGGGATAAACAAAGTCTATCTTCTTAGTCTGTTTTCATTAATAACACACAAACCATTGTATCGCTCTAGCATTATGATTGGGGCTGCTTTTGGTGCTCATCTGATCGCTTCTACAACCCTCAAGATGAAAACAATCAAAGGGATGTTATTACGCCAGGGTACAAAAGCAACCAGCTGAGGCTCAGTAGAAACTGGGTGATGCAGCAGGATACGCCCCTAAAATGGAAGACTCTACTTGATCAAACAAAGAAAATCCACCTTAGAGTTGAGCTCAAGATGATGAACCTGAACAGATGCTGTGGGATTTACCTCAAGAGAGCTGATCAGCACCAGATATCTCAGAATTTTTTTTTCCACCAGCACTGTGCCTGCTTAACGGGTATAGTCTAATAAAGAAAGATGAATTTAAGAATGATTTTGACCTATTTGTGGACTGATGAAAATCAGATCTATTCATATATATCACTAATTGAAGCGAGAACACCAGGCTTCCAGTATTTTGTCACTGTATATAAGAACTATGTATGAACAAATTCCTTTAATTCTTCTTTCCTTCTGTTTGTCAAATCATTCACATGTGAAATGTATAAAATGATTTATATAATTATAAAGATGATATATTGGGGTTAGGACCACAGAGACTGACCTTCTGTGCAATGGAAACGTAATGACTATTTAAATAAGGAGTTGTATGTAAAACCACTGTCAACACCAGTCAATGATATGATATAATAAAATCTTTTGTATTTACAGCTGAGTGCTTGTTTTCAAGAGAAGTAATACATCATTTTCTGTAGCAGACTTTGAAAACATGTTTCATCAAAATCATGTTTATGAGCAATCTTTGCCAAATTAGTTAAAATTATATATCAGCATAGAGCAATGTTACTGTTGTACATTTCTAACTGTTACATGAATGGAAAGCCAGTATTATTGATGTTTGACAGTATTTTACTGCAATTTAATATTAATTTAAGAAGTAGGATTATATATATTGAAACAAAATATTTTTAAAATGACAGAGCACTAGCAGAGATGTTCGACTTCAAGAAGTCCTGTTGGCTGTTGAAGCTAAGACATTGTTGGGAATATTTATATTACTGATGGCAAATGCTTGCTTAAAGAAGGAGAATGTCCTAATATTTACTTGACCAATTATTTCATTGCCTTCGCTTTCCAGTTCCTTTTCCCTACTTATCCCACCATTAGGCATTTAAACTGCCACTGGGTCTCTAAGGTTCAAACACTGATCCAATCTGTTTTGTTTATTAATGTCATGCTTTGGTTTTGTTATAGGTTTAGTCATAAAATATTTAGCTAGTTTGTAAGAATTTGTTATGTAAATCATAAAGTCCAGTTTGCTTTTCATCTATCCAACCTATTGAGACTGCATAAACACTATCTAAAGTAAACAACATTAAACTAAAAAAAAAAATTATATGAAGTCAACTGTTCATAACATCACACTACCTCCCTTTGCTCCTGATGGACAGAGCCAATATTCTCACAGCTGCTAGAGGGTGCCTCTATAGCAAATACTTTGTGTTGTTATGGGAGCATTTACTGAAACGACTGATGCTGTTATTCTCGTGGCCTACTCTTTTCTTAAACTCTTCGACCCACTGACCAATGAAGGCCCACCAGGTCCTACTGGGATTAAATAATCAAGACACATTCACACCCACAGAATATACCTCATTATTTCATATTTGAGATCCAAAGCAACCAAAGATTTAATGTAAGTCTGGATAAATTTGGGGGAAAATGTTAAAAAAATATGAACAAGACATGTAGACTTCATTTGATGGAATTTGTTGACAGAAAAAAAACTAGCAAATTATAAGAAACATTATAAAATATAATAAGATGATAGAGAAGAAAAAACACAAATACAGAGATTGATACTGTCAGATAGTGACTAGCGTAAGTTGGTTTTGGTGATGTGTACAGTCATAAATGTGCCAGCTAGTAGGATGTTTCCTTGGGTAAATGTTACAGACTTGAAGTGTGCCCAGTTAACATGCTATAGAACTGCTGTCAAATGAAGCAAAGGTTGTGGAGGAGCAGGTGAGATCCAGGGTCCCACAGGGACAGCACCTCAGAACACATAGTAGGGCTCCAAATTGTCTGTCTTACTCAGAGTCCAGTAGCTTGCTTGTCCCTTTGATAAATTCAAATGTTTTTCTCTTTGTGGTAAACACTGGAGCAATGTGAAAATGGCTTTCACGTGTTTCTGAATACAGGTTAGAGAATCCTCTGACCTTTTAAACCAGTCATGGGAAATAGTATTGGAGGCTGGCCGAGGATGATGTGTCCTGTTCTGTGTGACTGATCAAACCTTCACACTACCTTTCATTTTCATATTTAATATGTTGTATTACTTCTAGATAAATATGTGTTTAACATATAATTGCTGTACATGTTGCTATACTGTTGGTGAACTTACAGAAAGAGTCAGTGTCCCCAAGTACACCCACATAGTGAATGTGTTAAAAAATAATCTAAAGCAGGCTCAGAAACATATATATTATGACCGATCTAAAATTCAGGTTTCAAATTGTTTTGTTGTGATGGTGACTATACCAGTAATGACTCAGTAAGTAAATTAATGACTAGCATCCCTCAGTGGCAGTGATGAATTGAAGGCCATTACAATTTCTTTATTTCTTCAAGATGATGTGTACAGTCATATAATATCTTTCTTCTAGGTCATTCGAAAGCTTATTCATATTTGGAGATAAGCTAGCTGACCTAATCATACATTAAATGCATCTTGCTCAGACATCGAACCTAATTGTTCGCTAGCAATCAAATTTAATGCTACTTTCTGGGCAAGTTGTTATTAATTAGCTTTTCATCCTTGTTTTTGCTTCTAGTACCATACCAGGCAGATCAAAAACATTATGATATCCCTTAAGCGAAATTCTCAGTGGTCTGTGTGGTTCTGCTTACAACCCAGAACACAGTTGCTTCCATCTTCTGGCGATGATACACAGTTCAGTATGTTTTTGTCCTGTTGTAAGCTGACTGATCAATCATATGACCAGACGGGATATTTGATACTGGATGAATCTGCAACCCCAGACTAGAGTCTGCAGTCATGTTAGCGGTTCCGTCAAATGCTAGCTGCGTACTTGCTATAACAATGCTAACATGCTGATGTTAAACAGGTATAATGTTTACCGGGTTCATGGTCTTCGATTAGTGTATTAACAAGCTAAACATTTTCCATTGTGCACTAATCACAACAAGTGCAGGTGAGCCCAAAGGGAATGTCATTAGCTTTGCATAAACAAAGTACTTGACAAACGCTGAAATTTTGACCTGGCCGATGGTGCTAGATGAAGAGCACATCAACACAGTAATTATAATACATCCTTGGGGAACATGAATCTGTATTTTCTTTTCATGACAATCATTAAATAGTTGTAGGAATCTGGACCAAATAGTGAACAGACGGCAGCCAACCTATTGGATTGACGAATAACATTGCCATTCCTAGAGCCATGTGACCAACATGACTAAAGTGAACATAAATTGTTGGATTGTGGCAGTCTAGAAACTCTGGTCTTCTGCGTGTGAAAAGTTAGATGTACTAAATGACAATCCCCCTGTAGTCTCCCATCCATACTATTTGCTACATAAAGGCCCATGGCTAATAGGCTGGATTTGATATGCAATTAGCTGTTTCTACTGTGTGGAACATCAAAAATTTGTAGACATTAAAAAATGTGAACATGTCATGTGTCAGGTGCCTCTTTCTTCATTAGATTCTTGAAGGAAACATATTTTATAGTCAAGGACCTTTGTTTTAACTCCTTGTTCCCCAACTTAGTAAAACGACTGCAACATCCCTGTGTCAAAGCTACTTACATGACACATGGGTGAGAGGGTGTTAACTAAGGTTAGGTAACAGTGCAGTCAGTGTTCAGACTGTGTTAAAAAATGCAAGGGGCTTTTCTAATAACTTTATCCCCCATCCCAACAATGGCCAGGTAGACAGCAGAAATATGGAGTTAATGTTACAAAGTTATCTACAGGACTGTGTGCCAAGGCAACATCACAGTCCCTCTACACTGCCAGTTGAAGCCTGTATAAGAGGTATGGAGGTGGAATGGGGGCCATTGTTGTTCAACCTTTAAGCCGGCAGTGGAGGTAGTCACAGAGCTGAGTCAACGTCTGTGTAAAAAGAAGAGCTAACACGGTGGAACAGACACCAACCAGGCCTATGAAAAGTGTTATGCTTCTCATTCCATGATGCCACCATGCTATATAAACAAGCAAATGCAGCGTAGTCAAGGGTCTTCTTAATGCCAAGAAGAACCTCTGTAATTTCTGTGTAAAAGGGCCTCATTCTGGACATTGCAGATGTGGCAAAAGTTGGCCTGGGTTTGACTTTTTTTTTTGTCATGATGTCCAGTGACCACAAGTCATAATTCACATGGCCAACAGAGTTTATTTTCAGGTAAACATGTTTGAATGTACAGTGCTGCTGTTTCTTGTGAGACAGTTTTGACATCCATCACATAAATATGAAATATCTGAAAATCCTTTATTGATATAAAATACTTACATTTAACAGGCAGTAGGTGTTAGCAAGGCTCCGACAGGTAACCAACTGTGTAAAATTCATTACAATTATAAGACCGAATTTAATCTCACAATCCTGTTTGAACTGGATTGCATGTGTTAAAAATAGTAGGTGGAAAGTTGCCTTACTTGGGGCAGTTAGGGATAGCATTGTGTTTCTCATTGACTTTGATCATCCAGATTTCATCCAGATCAGATTCCCAACAGCTGTTATTTTTATGCTCTTGTTTCAGCAGCCATTCGCTAACACCTAACCCCAAATCGATACAAGTTAAGATGGTCTTTAATTAACTGACTACAGTGGCAAGTGCTCTGCTGGACATGTGTCTCAGAGGAGCAGAGTACTCCCACTGCAGACCACTGAGTGATGTGGGTCTTATTAGAAACACATTTAATGCAGAAGAAAGATTAACTTCATACAGACACCTAATAAGCACATATTTTTCTAAGACGGGTAAACAGCTTCATTTGTGACTGTGCATACCAATGAGATTTTTTGTTGGCTTTGATTTTAGCCTCAGCACCAGGACATTTTAGAGATCCAATGCTTTCAATTGGTTGCTGTCGCACTCTGCCAAACCCTGTTATCCCAAAGGATTGGTAGTTTTGATCAAATGATCAAAGTAGACTGTTGTATCTGTAAAACATATGGCATTGAATCTGCTTTATCGCCACACTCTAGTATTTCACCATCTCTACTTGTGCTGAGTCTGCACTGCAGTACCCCAAATTCTGTCCATGGTTTTGCTGTTGCAGTTTTGCCTTTGGTTTTGTAAGAATGTCCACTTTCAATCAACCTGCTGCACCTGCTGTTCTTAAAATACTGTACAACTGCAATATCTCTATAACACTATAACACTTTGCAGCAGTTATGCAGAGGTTATGATGCATTCATGTTATTTAAATAGAATGGATAATCACTGCATTAGTGTGGCCACGTGGCTTTAATGCATTATTCTGTGGTTACACCCTTGCTGGTCTTGTGGTCATCTCAAGTAAAAGGGCTACTTACAGAATATTATGGTATACTGTACGTATCTGTAGACGTTTGTTGAAGGAATCAATATTTTGTGAAATGTGTTTATTTTTTCGGAGAGTCAAGAGAGATGAGAAGATTAATACTACTCTCATATCTGTACGGTAAATATGAAGCTAAGGAGAGCAGCTGGTTAGAATAATTTAGTATAAAGACTGGAAACAGAGGGAAACAGGGAACCTGACTAGGTCAAAAGAAAACAAAATCAATCGACCTACAAGCCCCTCTAAAACTCACTGATTAACATTTATATCTTGTTTACTTAAGTTGGACAAAAACATGTATATACTGGACTATTTCTTGACTTGGTGAAGTAACTTCCTGTAGTCTTAACATCACTTTGAGGTTGCCAGACAACCAGCGGAGGCCAGCTACTAGTAGTAGCTTTGTATTTACAGCTGCTATTGTATTCATATTTGCTGCCACTTTGTGCTCATTTTGAGGTTCAGTCTTAGAGGCTGTAATTAGATGTGATCACTCCAAACTCGTTCATCATTTTATTCTGTGTCATGATGTTCACAAAGTAAACAGTAGAGAATTCATTGTAATTAATTTCAAGTTGAAACAAATTAATTGTCGGAAAATGTGAGTTAACTTGAGAAAACAAGTTCAATAAAGTTATTAAGCTGAATCAACAACTGTTGAGTTGCATAGACAATCCTCAGGCCAACAGACAGATTTGCTTTCCTTTTATGTTTTTTCAGCATACAGAGTCCGTTTTTCATTTGAGGACTTAACAGCTGCAGCTGTTAAAGCCATTTTGTACAGAGTACAAAGACAACATGTGAGGTGGCTCCCAGTGTAAAAGTGGAGAGAGAAGACATGCAACACAGGTGTGAATTAAACTGTGGGCACTGCAGATCTGTGCTATAACCTTTTGGTGACCTATGTGCTCTGCTGCTTCAGGTGATTTTGAATTGACTGAATTGAATACTAACCTTTGTCATGGTAAGGACTGTTTTCATTATTATGAAAAAAGACAACCATGGCTTATCTGAGTATGTATTAAAGACACACAGCAAGTTTCTACAATTTCTGTTGTTTTTTTCCAAAGTATAAAAAGTAGTGTCTTGGGGGAGCAACACATGTACGTTTAGATGTAATCAATTAGCAGACGCTTTTATCCAAACTGTCTTTCAGAGACAACACACTGCAGTAGGAGACTTTGAAGTAAATATAAAGTGCAAAATCTATAAGGCAAAGTGCAAGAAGATAAGTTACATAAGTGAGGCACAAGTGCACAGCATGTTAGGCTGTTAGAAGAAATAAGTCTTCAAGAGATTCTTGAAGATAGACAAGGCCACTCCTGCTCTGATAGTGTTTGGGAGCGCATTTCACCATCAGGGAACCACAAATGAGAACAGTCTGGACTGAGAACACCTTGTGTGTATGGATGTTAATGCCAGACAATGATCAAGTCAAAAAAGTTCAAGTCAGGCAACTTTTTTTTTTAGTTCTGGAGTGTTCTGAAAATATAATATATATATATTTTAAATATATATTTAAGATCAAGGTTGTAGTTCCACAAAGGATGATTATTTTGATTTAACGGATTAGTGGAGTGATTGATTTGGAGAGAAGACAACTTTTCTAATTGCTTGAAGGGTATGATCTGATTCCCCTTTGGCCTCCTTTGCACTTATTTAATACAGAGTTGTTTTCGTGTGGATGGAAGGCTAAAGCTGAGAAAAAAGCTGTGTTTTCAAATTGAGCCTGCTCAGTGTAGACATTAACATGACTGTTCTAAGTCTGTCAGTTCACAACTGGCATTAGAATCCATCTCCACACGCATCTCTTGTCACCACTTGTGATCCGATCTCACATCCCCACTCTATGTGCAAATAAACACGTCCATCATTTCGTCATTACGTCCTCAATGCATCTTGGGTGCATTCACACCTATATTTTGAGCTGTCCACATGTGATCTGATCACCCAAGATGCATTTTAGTGCCAGGTATGACTAGAGCCATAGTCTCTGTAAGTGTAGTTGAGTGGATGGTGAGAGTATTAACACCAGAGAGGCTGTAGATAGTTAGCAGCCTGCATGCATATTAGTACCTGCTGCATGGCTGGCTGAAGCAATCATGGAATTATTATTCATTAAGAACATGCTGTCACTGAGATGAATGTGATTAATCCCTTAACCCATCCTTACCGATCCACTCCAGTGTTAACAGAGGAATAGATAAAATGACTGACAATGCCTGTAGTGCTTATAATTACATCAGTTAAGTCACATGTCACACTGACTGAATATCAGCACAACATTACTGGTGACCTCTCCCAAACTGTCTTAGTGAGAACAGTACTCACACTGAAATGAACAGAGCAGCTCCTTCACACTTGACAGTGTGTGCTTCTTATTGCACGCATCAGTTAAGTTGTGCAGCTGTTCATTTTCCTGTTCAGCTGACTCTGCTGCAGATTATAGTGCTGCTTGGCAGATGTGATGTGCTGTTTTGCTCAATAAATCTGCAGGCTTTGTGTTAAAGATCAGTGAAAGCAGCTGCTGCTGAACAACAGCAGGGACAACACAACTCATTATCTCTAAAAAGTAATGGGACTATCCGCGAGCAGTATTTTACAAGATGTTGGAAATAATTATATTATCACCACACCGGTTTGCTCTCTTTAGCTCTTTTCTGGCTTGTGTTCTCGTTTGCTCCAGTTATGTTTTTAGTTGACCTGGCCTCTGCATTGGCTGGGCTCTTACTCTGTTGGTAAATCTCTCAATTGTCCTACTGCTTGAGCTCACAAGTCAGGTTTCTGATACTCTGACACCAGGCACAAACCAGATAATATTATATATACATATTACCTGTTATCCTATAACTGGGGCCATCGTACATCAGATTACACTCTGATTTACTTTCCAACAAAACAATTTTCTGTTTTTATTACTTATGTCCCATTAAAATAAAAACAGCTATAGTCATTTCTTTAAATAAAGAATAGTAAAGTTGTCACTTGGTATCCTGCCTATAGACAGTCAAACATCTGCGGCTCCTGTCAGGTTTTTTAACCAATCTTTTAACAAATTGTTTGGGTTTGATTCCTCTCACCATAAATCATCAGCATTATTTTGGCTATAGCATGCATGCTTTTAGTAAATTCACTGTACCCCTACTGTTGCCACCTAACAGCAAGACAGACGCAGTTAAAACTAGTTGGTGAACATAATTGGAGCATTTTAACAGCATAAGTGAATGGAGTCATTCCTTCCAGAAATTGGTGGAGACAAAACAGAGCTGGTGAGTAGATATAATGTTAACTTACATTCATCAGGTGACCAGAAACACAATTTTGAATAAATGCTAATGTTGCTCTTAGACCACTAGATATGTAAACATGCAACAGTTTGCCAACAAGTTCAACAGATCTCTTACTGATCGTAATGCTTTATGAATTATAACACACTGACTGCCTGTAACTGCCAGATTTGTCACCCTCTCAATTACTAGTCACACAGTCAGTTTAAAGCTAGTCCCTAGCATCTACAGTTTAGCCACAGCTGCTGTGTGTTCAGATGTTTTTGGTCAATCAGATCAATAAATGCGGCTCGACATGATGGACAGCACTGATTGCTGGTTTGTACTGAGAGGATGGGTTTATGTTGCCACCTGGGCGATTTACAGGTTTTGTTTCTGTACATTAGCTGTGCATACGCTGCTTCAGTATCAATAACCAACCGCGGGTGGGGCTGATTTGCCCGGCGTCCTGTGGTGCCGTTTGGCGGTTTGTGGGGCGTGGTGAGAATGGTCTGGGCGACTCTGAAATAAGGTTGACCGATGCTGAGCAGCATGTGCACGGCAATGTGCAGAGAGCAAAACCTGTGGGCTCGCTCGGGTGTGAAATATTGGCTCCTCGGTGAGCCAGCGATCTGCTGATCGTCGGCATTGTCTGTTGACGAAACTATCTGGTTTTTACGGCGGCGTGAACTGGCGGATGCTGGGGACAGCTGCTGACTGTGAGGCCGGAGGGTGACAAATGCGGTTGAGCGGTCGTGAGCCTGGTCGTAAAAACGTTGAACGCGAAGATCTGTGCTGAACGGCAGGCTGTTGCGTGTTTACGCTGTCTGGTGGTCTGGGCGCGACGTTAACATTTATCTGTGGTGTGTTCTACTGATGAATAACGAGATTAGTATGTTCTTCTGTGCTGATCCTGGTCACGAAGAATGATCTATCTACTCTTAATAACGTGTGCTGCCTTTCCAGTGGTGTGGCTGGTGGTGCAGTGGAGTTCTTGCTAAAGCGGCACGTCGCTGGCCGAAAGGCTGATGCTGACGATGATGAGGAAGAGATCAAAACGAAACGGTGAATTGAAGTTGAAAGAAACTCTGGGCAGGGAGCTGCAAAATGGGCGGGATACCTCAGTGAACGACTTTTACTATTCTTTCGCTGAAAGAATGACTATGTGTTTTACCGCAATGGGACATGAAGCACGGCGACGAAGGTATTTGCTGAAATAATCGGTGTGATCTGATGAAATGATGGCGAGATATGGGATAACGGTGAATAATGCGGTTTGTGCTTACGGTCGGGCGTCGAAACCTGACTTGTCGAGCTCGCGGCGAAGGTACCAGCAAATGAGCTCCGGCAATATCGCCAGAAGGTCGAGTCAACTGCGTAACTGACAGGCAACCTGTGGCGGCGGAAACAGGCTACGGTGTGTGGGCTAATAATTATTTCAACGTGTAAAATAACTTCGTGGTCATTTTGAGATGGTGTGTTCTGTTCAAAACGGCAGCTCTTCGCGACTTTAACGCAAAACCCGCAGGTGACAAACAGTATCATCTGAACGACACCATCTGCAGCAATCGCTGAAGCGCAGGAAAAATGAACGCTGCGCAACGGCGATGCGTGCAATGAAGCACACGCTGTCGTGAAGGCTGCTCTGTTCATTTCAGTGTGTGCTGTTCTCGCAAGGAACAATTTGAGAGAAGGTCACCAGCCAATCGACGGTAACTGATATTCGTCGGTGTGTTATGTGACAACGGCACTGAGCATTGTCGTCATTTATCTATTCTCTATTTGCTGAGTGAATCGGCTGAAGATGGTGTCATTCATCGTATTTAACGCGTAATTCATGATTGTCAGCCACGTACTGACGGTGTGTGCGTAGAGCTGTACGGCGCCTGCTGGTGCTGCCGTCGCTCAATAGGCCCATGCAGAGACTGTGTCTGGTGCAACGCCTCGCGGGTGATCGAGATCATGTGGACAGCTGGGCATATGGGTGGTGCAGACTCATTGAAGACATGACGACGAGGCCGATGGACTGCACGCCAGTGAGGTGGATCCGGATCTGGTGACGGGCTGCGTGTGGAAGATATTCGCCGGTTGTGGTGGGGCGTCGTGGCCAATGGCGAACTCGGTGAGCGGCTCTCGGCTTTGTCCATCCACGCAGGCTGGCTGGCTCGTGGGCATGGGGTGCAGAGCCGAGATCCGGATCATACCCTTCAGCAATTGAAAGGATGATCTTCTCTCAATCGATCATCACTAATCCGACAAATCAAAATAATCTCGTCGCTGATGAACTGACCTTGATCTTCAAATGTATGTTCCAAAATAATATGTATATTATATTTTCCGGAGAACGCTCAGAGGCAAAAGGTTGCCTGACGAACGCGACGATCGTTGTTCTGGCATTAACATCCGGCACGCACAGGCCTGCCGGTCAGACGTTCTCATTTGTGTCGGTTCCCTGATATTGAATGCGCTCCCAAACATATCGGAGAGATGACGCATCTTCGGAATGAACTTCGGCCTAATACAACAGCCTGACATGCTGTGCGCAGTGCTTACTGCTGTGGCAATAACGCGCGCGCCGTTGCGCCTGTTGCTTCAAAGTCTCTACTACGAAAGACTGGTTGGACAAAAGCGTCTGCTGATTGATTGCATCTGAAACGTACATTGTCCCAAGGCTGCCACCGCTCTTTGGAAAAAGCTGGCAGAGAACAGAAGGCTTTACTGTGTGGCAATGCGCCACTCGTAAACTGCATGGTCTTTCGCCAATGAAACGGTCGCCGCGACAAAGGATTGGTATTCAATTCAATCGGTCAAATCGCCTGATGAACATCAAGGTGTAACGCAGATCTGCGGTGTACGGTGGTCACGCCTGTGATTGCGTCTCCCGCAGGGGCCACCTCACGTGTTTGTGCTGCCGGCCTGGTCGGCGCAACTGCGGCTGAAGTCACCTCAGGTGAACGGACTCTGTGAAGGCAGCAAAGGGGCGCCGTCAGCGTTGACGCGGTTGTCTGTGCAACTCGGCGGTTGTTCGGCAATGTTGAACTCCGGGATGACTCACATTTCGACGGTGTTGTTTCAACGGTGTTACAATGAATTATCTGCTGTTGCTGAACGTCGGCAGAATAAGGCGATGAACGGACTGAGTGATCACGGTATCTGATGCAGCCTCGGGCGACCTCAAATATTTTGAAAGTGACGGCAAACGGGCTGCAATGGCGGCTGTAAATACAAAGCTGCTGCAGTGACTGACCTCGCGGTTGCTCTGACACCTGGTGATGTTGAACTACAGGAGATTACTCACAGAATCAGAAATAGTCGATACGTGTTTTTGATCGGCAAGTAGGCAAGACGTATGGGTGATCGGTGGGTTTGAGAACTGGGCGATTGTTTGTTTCTTTGGGCCTGAATCGATCTTCCATCGTTGTTCTGGTAGCTGTCCCAGCAGCTCATGTTACCATGCGGATGTGAGGTGATGGTCTTCTCGTGTGACTCGGCATTCTGGAGCTCAGTTCGCTCGGCAGACGTCTGAATGCAGTACCAGTGGTGGCCTGCCGTACGGACCGGCACGAGGGTCGCTGACCGCAGGAGATAATGCATTGAAACCGCGATGACCACTGTGCGGTGATTGTCATTCTGTTGAAATAACGTGAATGCATCGCCAACCTCTGCGTAACTGCTGCCAAAGTGTAATGAAGACTATTGCTGATTATGCAATTTAAGAACGGCGAATGCCAGCAGACGGTGGTGGGCATTCTTGCAAAACCAAGGCCACTGCCAGCAAAACCATGGACAGGCGGGGAACGCTGCAGTGCGGGCTTCAACACAATGAGATGATTGATACTGGAATGACGATCAAAAGCTGAATTCAATGCCATATCTAACAGTCTCTAT
>BRZM01001289.1:0-21793 GCA_033238685.1 Lates japonicus | reverse complement strand
CACCAGTGACACGTGATCTATGCTATTTCCTTCGTCCTCTGGATTTCTGGTCTTGCTTTTATCTTAAAGCTGGTGGTTTCACTGGTTTCAGAACTGTTCACCTTTATCTGTGCTATAGAAAATGCAGAGTCTGCTGCTGTTACACTACTAATGTTGTCAGCTGGTAACGATGGGTCCCAGTGCAAGGTTGTTTATGGGCCCTTGCATGCTTGCAGGATTTTAGAGGTCAGGCTTTTACAATAACATTTCTTATGCACAAGGACATGAAATCAAATAAACTACTATTATGCTCTAAATTAATGTTTTTGAGGTTACTGTATTTTAGGACTATTTAGCTGTGATCAAGGGTCAGGCCAGAGTTTAATGTAGAGTTTTAATGTGGTGAATGAAAATACAAAGATGATTATTACCAAAATGAATTCCGTTCTTAATTGGTTCAGAAATATTGTGAAGGACACAAAATAATGTTAAAACTTTCGTACATAATAATCTCCCAGAGGGCTAGAGGACAAAATCACTGACAAAATGCATATGTATAATATTATTTCTCATGTTGTGCCATGTACCTGAAAACACCCTCAACCCCCTCCAAAAATCACCTACTCACCTACAGTATGTCCTCACACACAGATTGGAAATATATAGTACAAATTACAGACACGAGTTAGTTGAACGTATACTATATAAGCTACTTAGGTCAAACTTGCATTTTAGGAAGACTGGACTGTTTAAGAGCCATAATTCTCCTTACTGCATGATTTTGACTTAGCCTGCGCATGGACTTTGTCAGACCATGAGCCTTTGTGCAGCTGAAATGGCTAAACTACCTATATTCCTGCCACTGTTAATGCCACCTGAACACTTTGTGCTGCTGCTCTCTATGCCTTAAAAGCAAACACCAAAGAGGCTTTTACTGTGAAGTAGCTGTAGTAGTCACAGATGACTAACTGCTTATGACTTCTTCCACAAAAATCAGTCTACATCAAGATAGAGATATATTTGGTGTTTTTTACTTTGGTCAGCAGATCGGTCTTTTAAAAAATGCAGTTGGGGAAGCAGCTGGTTGCAGTCCCTATCCCATACATCACTGTTTCAAGGAAAAACTACAGTGGCTCCAGAGGACAATGCACATATAGAAAGCACAAGCATTAAGGGAAACATGCTCTAAATCCAGAAATACAACAAAAACGAAAGCACATGCAACAAGCATTGCTACACCAGAAGTGCTGCAGGTTACTAAAGGGAGTGATGGGCTCGATTTGGATAAGCAGCAACATTTCAGACACTTCTGCCTGCCCATCAGTCTTTAGGTACTTAACCTAATGCTTTAGATTTAAGAAAGATTATGTTTTTTCAGGTGAAAAAGTAACCATTTAGATTTCAGATACCCGGTCAGTTTATCCAAATAATGCCTGTTAGGAAATTTGCTCTGATGATTTCAGAGATAGCGGGACCCGCCTGCCAGTTGAGACCGGAGGCCGGTCAGTGTGCGCTGTCGTCCCAGAGAGAACAGTGTTACCTCAGCAAGGCCTTTGGTAATTTACTGCTGGGTCTAGCATTTTGAAATATAATTCCTTTTGGAAGATAAAATTCAGTCTCAGAGTTGAAATGTAATATTTCTTGATGTTTCTTTGTCTGAAGGTAAAGCTGAATACATAATAAATACATGTTTTATTGACAGTTTAACAACAGTGCTGCCTCTGTAAACTCTGAGGCTCTTGTATGAACAGATACATCACATTTGATTAAAAATATATATGGAGTCCTGTGTAGCAAATTCCTGCTGCGTATGTTTTCTCTATTTGTATGTGTTTTGTATTTATTGTATTACTGGATTTGGAGCCTGTTTCCCTTAATGTTTGTGTTTTCTTTCTTGTGTGTGCTTTTGTCCTTAGAGACCACTGTTAAAAAACACTTGCACAGGTCTTCCACTCGATTAGGGTTCAGGTGATTACTTGTCAATCAAACGCAG
Source organism: Lates japonicus (assembly GCA_033238685.1). Classification (NCBI taxonomy): domain Eukaryota; kingdom Metazoa; phylum Chordata; class Actinopteri; family Centropomidae; genus Lates; species Lates japonicus. The sequence goes on along the minus strand of BRZM01001289.1, from coordinate 19,821 downwards.
ACATTTTTTTTTCCTTCTATTTTCTGTTAAAGTTGATGGAGCTTGTAGCTTCTGTGGGTGGTATTTTCCTTGTTTGTTCGCTTCTGCTAACTACTGTGTACTTATTACAAACAAACTGCTGGCATCATAAAATGCGTCATTCGCTGTATGCCAGAAGATATCTTATGGGAAGGACCCTCACAGACAGTGGGTGTGTAAAACAGGAATATAACTGCCTTCCTGCAGTGACAACACTTTGAATTACTGCTGCGCTACAATATGTCAGCCAATGATGTGGAGTAGCAAAATACGTTTATTTATATGAAAGTGTGACAGATTTTTACTTAAAAGAATAATTGTGCTGCCAAGCATTTGGGAGTCAAATTAAAATGTGCAGTTCTACAAAACAAGCTTTTCTGCCAGGATGTTGCCAACAGGTAGACAGGTACTGTTCTATTCAGAGAACTGAAGCTGGGAAAACAACATTGTGTTCACAGCTGAGAAGCCTTTCCCGTAGCCCTGTCTGCTTCACTCCTCTCTGCTCTCTGTCTCCCTGCATTTCTTCCTGTGTCTAACTAGCACCTCTGCAGCCACATCAGTTTGATGGTCCACTTTATTAAGATGAATGAATCTCATCCATGTGACGCCTTCCTTCATTTTGCTGCAGAACATTCCCCATGTGCGCGGCGTACTTCAGGTGCTCAGCTGTCACCTTGGGTAGCCTGACAGGATCTCCCTGGAGGTCACCTTGGGGATGTAAGTTCACAGTGCCAGTGCAAACATTTTGTTGCCCTGACAAAACTGCTGCAGCATGACTCAGTTACACTGTCTGTCTGCTGCACATGGTGCAATGTGCCTGGCAGAATGTACAGTAATAAATCACGTAAGAAAAACAAGTAGAGAGAATGAAGGGAACAGGGGAGTGGAGGTCAGCAACCTCAGTGTCTTCTGAACAACATAGATTTAAAATCACTGATATGGGGAAGGATAGGGAGGCATAAAAGATGTAAGTGGGGCCTGTCCGTATCCTGCAGTGATATAAGACGAGTCTCTGTTTTTTGGGCAAAAGCACATCCCTGCATCTGTTCTTTAAGCCCTGCAGGAATGGAGACAGTAAGTGTAATTGATTACAAGATCTAGTGGTTCAGTTTGGTCTCAGTTTGATTATTTAGTAGTGCTCACAATGGGGAAAAAACAACAAGCAGATTAAGGGTAGACTATTAATCTGCTCAGCAATCACATTAACTCAGAAACATACAGCACTGCTTTGGTTTGAAATCTTTATTTTTAGTCATGCTAGCGTGACAGGGAGACGGCAGAACTGTTTGGCTGATTTGTCGGTCTGACCTTAAGCCTAAAAAGCTGAGTTAAAGCTGTGCTGATCAATATTTTTATATTAACAGACTATCTAAATTGAAAGGAGTCTCTTGTAGTGATGAATCCACAGAGAAATATAATCCAATTCTGCAGTTCCCCTCAGCTCCAAAGAGCATTTAGTATCTTTCAACTCATTGTTGTAGGTCTACATTCTGCAAACTTACTGTGTTGGGTTAAAGCCACTGTACTCTACCTTTGTACCAAACCAAATAGAAGACAGATAAAAGTTAGTGACTAGCTGCTCTTTAGCATTTAGTAGCTAAAGAGATAGCAACAGATTGTAAGTTGGTTTGACACCAAAACAGAAGTAAAAGGAGAGGGAGTATTAGACTTACATTTGTTAAGTGGTCAGACACACAACTCTGTGTCACACACAACAACTGGTCTGTGTCAGTTTGATGTGTAAAATGTTGCTAATCACAACAAATGTATAAGGTGATAATATGTCAGTGTCATGTTTACAGCTTGTTCCGCTGCCCCCAAGTGGCCAAAAAATCTATTTGTTTATCGTCCATCTCTTGCTGCTATATGTAAAAAAAAAATCATCATTTTAAAATATTTTTATGTTAAAATTCCTGTCGTTTCTCTTCCTGTGAAACCACACAAAATTTATAATGACTCATGTTGAACTTGGGGGTGTATTCATACATTTATCCATTCAGCTCATGGGTCATAGTTAGCAGTGGGATATCAATGTAGAGGGTGTGTGTTTGGATCTTGGTTGTCAAAAACTTTGTTTATATTTCCTGAGACTGTGGCTGAGCCCTAATTTATTCATCATCTCTCCCTTGTCCTCCTGATCTAATGAGGTGGGTGAGGGGGTGGAAGCCTCTCTAGGCCTCTACAGCCACCTGCCTATTTACTCTGTTTCACTCAGTAATGTGCCACATTACAAAAGAAAAAGATGTTTTAACCTCTGTTTCATGGTGATTTTAAGTGGGACAATACAAACTTTACATATCTTGTCCCCCTAGTGGTAAGGATAGTAGCAAAATGTTTCCATTTTTCATCCATCGATTTTGTTTCCTGGTGCGTAATGAGCACTAAAGCCTCACAGGACCCCTAGTGTGGCTATAGACTTTTAGCTTTTAAATGTGATGAAAACTGGCACAACAGAGCACTTTCATTAGCCAGTGGCTAAATTCTGTGTGCATACTCTATTAATTACAGGATTACAATGCCTGTTCCAGTCTGTCGTAGCAAAGATCATGGAGTGCTGAAAAGAATATAACATGAGAGAGGCCTTAATCTAAATGAATACAACTGAACAATACAACCAGCTGTTTATTGTATCTATAAATAATAATAAGGTGTTCTTTTAAATACCAATTAAAACGTCACTGCACTATCTTTCAAGAAACAAAGGAACCAACAAGCCTAATCATTCTGAATCTCTGGTGAGGAAGGAGCAGAGACTATGTCCTGCTTAAAAACAAGGTGTCTGTTTTTCCACTGCCAAACTTGGGGCTTTCTTGCTTTCTCTCGCTTTACCCACTGTCGGACACAGCTGACATTAGTATTCTGATAAAGCCTCCTTCAAGCAGTGTTCGGTGCCAGCCACTTAATTTGGCATTTATTGCTCCATGACAACTGAGGTAATTGAACCTCTTGCCCATGGACGAGAAATGCCGGCCTCGTGGTCATTTTCTCTCATTGTGGGAGAGATGGAGCTACAGGACGGATATCATTTTATGGGGCAATGAGATGGTTAGTATGTACCCAGGCCACAAGGGCCTCTGAGATGTTTATTGCATGCCTCAGAACCCCAGAAAAGGCTTACTGGACATCAGGTAAAAAGAGGAAATTGGGGAGTATAAATAGCTATGAAAATGAAGGAGCAATGACACAAGAGATGAAAAGAGACCTTGTGATGCTTTTTCATAAAATGTATTGTCAAAATAAATTATTTCAGGAAATCCTATCACAGACAATTAGGACGCAAACTAATTATGTGGCTACAGACTGGGGATCATATGCATGTTTATCTCAAACATCATCCACCAGGAAATGAAAGCGAGTGTGTATCAGATTAAGATACAAACGATTAAAGATTAATCTTTGATCTGCTGATTTACCATTTGTGTTGCTTCTGCGAAGAATTGACCACCTTGGTTCATCTATTTGTTTTTGTGTCTTTATTTCTGACAAACTAATTGTTCTGAAAAAATACTAGCTGGCATGAAAAGTGATGAATATTCACAAAGCAAAAAGAATTTGATTTTGGTGACCCCTGACCTTTGTTGCAGAGCTATCACTGAAGCAAACTGCGCATACCCTTAATTATTCTGTCATATTCTCCACACACTGTTGACTGTGAAAGTGATATATATTAACTACACAATTGTTGTTTGACTTGTTCTGCCATCTACCTACTTCACTTTTGACTCCATTTACATTGTCATGCACCTTGAGCAATCAAATTATATCTGGATAGGGATTAGCACTGAAAAAAGCGTATGGAGAAACACTCAAGACGTAATAAGGACTGAAATCCAATTGACTAAATTACTGCAGGAGGGAGGTTTGATTATCATGTATGGCTTTAAGACATGAATTTGTTTGACACTTGTACAACATAACATCTGGCTAGACTGTGTCTCAAACCACCTCCTGCAGTAATTTAGTCAATTGGATTTCAGTCCTTATTACGTCTTGAGTGTTTCTCCATACGCTTTTTTCAGTGCTAATCCCTATCCAGATATAATTTGATTGCTCAAGGTGCATGACAATGTAAATGGAGTCAAAAGTGAAGTAGGTAGATGGCAGAACAAGTCAAACAACAATTGTGTAGTTAATATATATCACTTTCACAGTCAACAGTGTGTGGAGAATATGACAGAATAATTAAGGGTATGCGCAGTTTGCTTCAGTGATAGCTCTGCAACAAAGGTCAGGGGTCACCAAAATCAAATTCTTTTTGCTTTGTGAATATTCATCACTTTTCATGCCAGCTAGTATTTTTTCAGAACAATTAGTTTGTCAGAAATAAAGACACAAAAACAAATAGATGAACCAAGGTGGTCAATTCTTCGCAGAAGCAACACAAATGGTAAATCAGCAGATCAAAGATTAATCTTTAATCGTTTGTATCTTAATCTGATACACACTCGCTTTCATTTCCTGGTGGATGATGTTTGAGATAAACATGCATATGATCCCCAGTCTGTAGCCACATAATTAGTTTGCGTCCTAATTGTCTGTGATAGGATTTCCTGAAATAATTTATTTTGACAATACATTTTATGAAAAAGCATCACAAGGTCTCTTTTCATCTCTTGTGTCATTGCTCCTTCATTTTCATAGCTATTTATACTCCCCAATTTCCTCTTTTTACCTGATGTCCAGTAAGCCTTTTCTGGGGTTCTGAGGCATGCAATAAACATCTCAGAGGCCCTTGTGGCCTGGGTACATACTAACCATCTCATTGCCCCATAAAATGATATCCGTCCTGTAGCTCCATCTCTCCCACAATGAGAGAAAATGACCACGAGGCCGGCATTTCTCGTCCATGGGCAAGAGGTTCAATTACCTCAGTTGTCATGGAGCAATAAATGCCAAATTAAGTGGCTGGCACCGAACACTGCTTGAAGGAGGCTTTATCAGAATACTAATGTCAGCTGTGTCCGACAGTGGGTAAAGCGAGAGAAAGCAAGAAAGCCCCAAGTTTGGCAGTGGAAAAACAGACACCTTGTTTTTAAGCAGGACATAGTCTCTGCTCCTTCCTCACCAGAGATTCAGAATGATTAGGCTTGTTGGTTCCTTTGTTTCTTGAAAGATAGTGCAGTGACGTTTTAATTGGTATTTAAAAGAACACCTTATTATTATTTATAGATACAATAAACAGCTGGTTGTATTGTTCAGTTGTATTCATTTAGATTAAGGCCTCTCTCATGTTATATTCTTTTCAGCACTCCATGATCTTTGCTACGACAGACTGGAACAGGCATTGTAATCCTGTAATTAATAGAGTATGCACACAGAATTTAGCCACTGGCTAATGAAAGTGCTCTGTTGTGCCAGTTTTCATCACATTTAAAAGCTAAAAGTCTATAGCCACACTAGGGGTCCTGTGAGGCTTTAGTGCTCATTACGCACCAGGAAACAAAATCGATGGATGAAAAATGGAAACATTTTGCTACTATCCTTACCACTAGGGGGACAAGATATGTAAAGTTTGTATTGTCCCACTTAAAATCACCATGAAACAGAGGTTAAAACATCTTTTTCTTTTGTAATGTGGCACATTACTGAGTGAAACAGAGTAAATAGGCAGGTGGCTGTAGAGGCCTAGAGAGGCTTCCACCCCCTCACCCACCTCATTAGATCAGGAGGACAAGGGAGAGATGATGAATAAATTAGGGCTCAGCCACAGTCTCAGGAAATATAAACAAAGTTTTTGACAACCAAGATCCAAACACACACCCTCTACATTGATATCCCACTGCTAACTATGACCCATGAGCTGAATGGATAAATGTATGAATACACCCCCAAGTTCAACATGAGTCATTATAAATTTTGTGTGGTTTCACAGGAAGAGAAACGACAGGAATTTTAACATAAAAATATTTTAAAATGATGATTTTTTTTTTACATATAGCAGCAAGAGATGGACGATAAACAAATAGATTTTTTGGCCACTTGGGGGCAGCGGAACAAGCTGTAAACATGACACTGACATATTATCACCTTATACATTTGTTGTGATTAGCAACATTTTACACATCAAACTGACACAGACCAGTTGTTGTGTGTGACACAGAGTTGTGTGTCTGACCACTTAACAAATGTAAGTCTAATACTCCCTCTCCTTTTACTTCTGTTTTGGTGTCAAACCAACTTACAATCTGTTGCTATCTCTTTAGCTACTAAATGCTAAAGAGCAGCTAGTCACTAACTTTTATCTGTCTTCTATTTGGTTTGGTACAAAGGTAGAGTACAGTGGCTTTAACCCAACACAGTAAGTTTGCAGAATGTAGACCTACAACAATGAGTTGAAAGATACTAAATGCTCTTTGGAGCTGAGGGGAACTGCAGAATTGGATTATATTTCTCTGTGGATTCATCACTACAAGAGACTCCTTTCAATTTAGATAGTCTGTTAATATAAAAATATTGATCAGCACAGCTTTAACTCAGCTTTTTAGGCTTAAGGTCAGACCGACAAATCAGCCAAACAGTTCTGCCGTCTCCCTGTCACGCTAGCATGACTAAAAATAAAGATTTCAAACCAAAGCAGTGCTGTATGTTTCTGAGTTAATGTGATTGCTGAGCAGATTAATAGTCTACCCTTAATCTGCTTGTTGTTTTTTCCCCATTGTGAGCACTACTAAATAATCAAACTGAGACCAAACTGAACCACTAGATCTTGTAATCAATTACACTTACTGTCTCCATTCCTGCAGGGCTTAAAGAACAGATGCAGGGATGTGCTTTTGCCCAAAAAACAGAGACTCGTCTTATATCACTGCAGGATACGGACAGGCCCCACTTACATCTTTTATGCCTCCCTATCCTTCCCCATATCAGTGATTTTAAATCTATGTTGTTCAGAAGACACTGAGGTTGCTGACCTCCACTCCCCTGTTCCCTTCATTCTCTCTACTTGTTTTTCTTACGTGATTTATTACTGTACATTCTGCCAGGCACATTGCACCATGTGCAGCAGACAGACAGTGTAACTGAGTCATGCTGCAGCAGTTTTGTCAGGGCAACAAAATGTTTGCACTGGCACTGTGAACTTACATCCCCAAGGTGACCTCCAGGGAGATCCTGTCAGGCTACCCAAGGTGACAGCTGAGCACCTGAAGTACGCCGCGCACATGGGGAATGTTCTGCAGCAAAATGAAGGAAGGCGTCACATGGATGAGATTCATTCATCTTAATAAAGTGGACCATCAAACTGATGTGGCTGCAGAGGTGCTAGTTAGACACAGGAAGAAATGCAGGGAGACAGAGAGCAGAGAGGAGTGAAGCAGACAGGGCTACGGGAAAGGCTTCTCAGCTGTGAACACAATGTTGTTTTCCCAGCTTCAGTTCTCTGAATAGAACAGTACCTGTCTACCTGTTGGCAACATCCTGGCAGAAAAGCTTGTTTTGTAGAACTGCACATTTTAATTTGACTCCCAAATGCTTGGCAGCACAATTATTCTTTTAAGTAAAAATCTGTCACACTTTCATATAAATAAACGTATTTTGCTACTCCACATCATTGGCTGACATATTGTAGCGCAGCAGTAATTCAAAGTGTTGTCACTGCAGGAAGGCAGTTATATTCCTGTTTTACACACCCACTGTCTGTGAGGGTCCTTCCCATAAGATATCTTCTGGCATACAGCGAATGACGCATTTTATGATGCCAGCAGTTTGTTTGTAATAAGTACACAGTAGTTAGCAGAAGCGAACAAACAAGGAAAATACCACCCACAGAAGCTACAAGCTCCATCAACTTTAACAGAAAATAGAAGGAAAAAAAAATGTCTGCGTTTGATTGACAAGTAATCACCTGAACCCTAATCGAGTGGAAGACCTGTGCAAGTGTTTTTTAACAGTGGTCTCTAAGGACAAAAGCACACACAAGAAAGAAAACACAAACATTAAGGGAAACAGGCTCCAAATCCAGTAATACAATAAATACAAAACACATACAAATAGAGAAAACATACGCAGCAGGAATTTGCTACACAGGACTCCATATATATTTTTAATCAAATGTGATGTATCTGTTCATACAAGAGCCTCAGAGTTTACAGAGGCAGCACTGTTGTTAAACTGTCAATAAAACATGTATTTATTATGTATTCAGCTTTACCTTCAGACAAAGAAACATCAAGAAATATTACATTTCAACTCTGAGACTGAATTTTATCTTCCAAAAGGAATTATATTTCAAAATGCTAGACCCAGCAGTAAATTACCAAAGGCCTTGCTGAGGTAACACTGTTCTCTCTGGGACGACAGCGCACACTGACCGGCCTCCGGTCTCAACTGGCAGGCGGGTCCCGCTATCTCTGAAATCATCAGAGCAAATTTCCTAACAGGCATTATTTGGATAAACTGACCGGGTATCTGAAATCTAAATGGTTACTTTTTCACCTGAAAAAACATAATCTTTCTTAAATCTAAAGCATTAGGTTAAGTACCTAAAGACTGATGGGCAGGCAGAAGTGTCTGAAATGTTGCTGCTTATCCAAATCGAGCCCATCACTCCCTTTAGTAACCTGCAGCACTTCTGGTGTAGCAATGCTTGTTGCATGTGCTTTCGTTTTTGTTGTATTTCTGGATTTAGAGCATGTTTCCCTTAATGCTTGTGCTTTCTATATGTGCATTGTCCTCTGGAGCCACTGTAGTTTTTCCTTGAAACAGTGATGTATGGGATAGGGACTGCAACCAGCTGCTTCCCCAACTGCATTTTTTAAAAGACCGATCTGCTGACCAAAGTAAAAAACACCAAATATATCTCTATCTTGATGTAGACTGATTTTTGTGGAAGAAGTCATAAGCAGTTAGTCATCTGTGACTACTACAGCTACTTCACAGTAAAAGCCTCTTTGGTGTTTGCTTTTAAGGCATAGAGAGCAGCAGCACAAAGTGTTCAGGTGGCATTAACAGTGGCAGGAATATAGGTAGTTTAGCCATTTCAGCTGCACAAAGGCTCATGGTCTGACAAAGTCCATGCGCAGGCTAAGTCAAAATCATGCAGTAAGGAGAATTATGGCTCTTAAACAGTCCAGTCTTCCTAAAATGCAAGTTTGACCTAAGTAGCTTATATAGTATACGTTCAACTAACTCGTGTCTGTAATTTGTACTATATATTTCCAATCTGTGTGTGAGGACATACTGTAGGTGAGTAGGTGATTTTTGGAGGGGGTTGAGGGTGTTTTCAGGTACATGGCACAACATGAGAAATAATATTATACATATGCATTTTGTCAGTGATTTTGTCCTCTAGCCCTCTGGGAGATTATTATGTACGAAAGTTTTAACATTATTTTGTGTCCTTCACAATATTTCTGAACCAATTAAGAACGGAATTCATTTTGGTAATAATCATCTTTGTATTTTCATTCACCACATTAAAACTCTACATTAAACTCTGGCCTGACCCTTGATCACAGCTAAATAGTCCTAAAATACAGTAACCTCAAAAACATTAATTTAGAGCATAATAGTAGTTTATTTGATTTCATGTCCTTGTGCATAAGAAATGTTATTGTAAAAGCCTGACCTCTAAAATCCTGCAAGCATGCAAGGGCCCATAAACAACCTTGCACTGGGACCCATCGTTACCAGCTGACAACATTAGTAGTGTAACAGCAGCAGACTCTGCATTTTCTATAGCACAGATAAAGGTGAACAGTTCTGAAACCAGTGAAACCACCAGCTTTAAGATAAAAGCAAGACCAGAAATCCAGAGGACGAAGGAAATAGCATAGATCACGTGTCACTGGTGCTGTAGAGCAACTCTAGGATCATCAAACCCATTAAAAAAAAATGTTTTGGTCTCTTAAACTGATCGCATGACCTCACATGTTGAGCGGGGGAAGATGTGATGATCCTGCTCACAATACAATGGTGAAGCAAAGTTACTCACTGCTGTAGAGGTGCAACTACATGGAAGGACAGTGAGGCGTAAGTGTCCTTCTGTTTACCAGGCCTGCAGGGAAGTGGCACGAGCACCACCAGTGACACCAAATTAAAACAAAAACTATTAATCTTGCAGATCATTTCCATGGAGATGACAGTTTGAGACTACTAAAAGTGGGGCAACACAGTTTCATCAACATCAGCCCCTTTGTTTGACAGGGAGAAGAATGACAAGATAATGTAAGGTTCCATGCAGCAGCTATTGTCTCACAGCACTGGCCTCATGCCATTTCACTGGAGTTGTATATTACCCTTCTGCAATATTCACATCTCATCACCACAGATGAAGCTTTGCCGGGCCTTGGCCCTTAATATCAACCTGATCCTCAAAGTGCGCATCGTTCCTCTGTGGAAATATCACGGGAGGCCAACAGCTGGCTGCAGTTCATCTCTTGTCGCCTCACATTTTCAGCCACATCAATATTGAACAAGTCTGTTCAAGTTCAGAGGCTGTTTCAGACTGTAGCACTTAAACAGATGGCTGTCCTCTAGGCCTCTTTTAAAGGAAACAGAACAAACAAACAGAACAAGTATAAACCAAATCTCATAATTTTTTTTCCTGTAGGTCATTGTCATGAATATTTTGTGCAGTCAGTTCTTTGCAAGTAGATATGCTGGTTCTTCAACCAATCATGAGGAGAGATGAAATTTAGAGCAGGAAATTTATATGTGATCTGTGTGTGTCTGCACCTTGTGCCTGTTTCTATATGCTTTCTGGTCAGTACCCTAAAGATTTAATGTCAGAGTAGAAACGAAGGGGAATATTCACATAATGACAGAGCACATAAAATATCATATAGCATACACAGACGCACACACACGCAATCTTCCACAGCGGCAAGAGTTAGACATACAGCCCATTCTTTAGAGTTATCACCATGGAAACTGGACAGGAGTGAAAAGCCTGTACTATGGTGGATGGAGCACTGGCACGACAACATCCGTGGTCCTATACTCTGTGACATTTGTATGAGATGGTTTAGCACAGTGTATAATCTTAATCTGTCAACTCCTCTGAAATGCAAAACGTGTAGATTCTTTTACGCTTTTACCACTGACTGAAATGCAGTTCAACCTAAGTTGTCAGAGGAGGCCTTTTCTCTATCAAAAAGCAAATGTGACAGTGACAACTGTAATGAAAATTCCTAAGCATCACTGTTCAGTTATAGATCAGTAGCCAAACTGGTTCTCACATTTCATCCATTCAGAGCTCTCAGATGGTTGCCTGGCTGGATTAAAGGCATTACCTAAGTTCTTTCATGCTTCAGAAAGTCAGCTTTTTCAGTACATCCAGTGTATCCCTATTGGTAACACTTTACTGGCTCATACTGAAGTAACCATAAACTGACAGAAAGTAGTTATCTAATCATGCTTCTCCCCTATGGTGATACTTTGCAGACAATGAAGGCCTAATTTCACATTCACAAGAGCTACTTTACCTGTGCAGTACTTTTGTACTCTGTATACAGATATATATGCTATTGGTAATATTTTTATATTAACAATATTAACTATTTGTGATGGAGTAGTTAGCTGCTAAAGAGACAGATATTTCCTATTTTCCTCTATATCTGCTTGATGTGTAAAAACAACAGTTTTCTAACAAGTTTGCCACACCATCAAGGTGACAATTTGTTAGTGTTCTGTTAACAGCTTGTTTCCATTGCCATCCCCAAAAATCAGTAGATGCATGTTTCTCTTAATTAAGATTATAGGTGTTATATGTAAGTTTTGGCAATCGCTACATACTCAGTGTTAGAGTTACCAAGTTTATTTATCAAGAGCCTCAGCCATTGTTGATTTTACAAGACAAGAGGTTAGAATATGCCCCGTGTGCAGCACTACTTCTTCACCCTCTCATGTGGGACTGAGGGCAATTGGATAGCTGATTAGCATGCTAACTTCAGTAGAAGAAAATAAGTGACAGAAATAGAAGAAAAACAATAGTTATCATCAGTGTTTCCACTGCTGTAGACAACTCTTGGAGTAAAGGAATGAAGTTTGACTCTGAACTCACAACGTTTCTTCTATACTGGTAAATAAACAGCTGTTAATGCTAACGTTGGTTATGTAGTGATAGCAAAAGCTTACATATAGCACCTTTAAATAGTTTGGGAGCATCTATTGTTGACAGTTTTAGCATATCTCACTCAATCATAGTTGCTGCTACTTCCTTGTCCCTCCTCCTTCAAACCCCTGTTCTCCCAAATTTGGATTTTGAGGTTCCAGTAACTGATAATGTAGGCAATAAGTGGTAAACCCAAATCTCAGCGTGAAGGCTCCTCAATTATAGACTGAGCCAACTGATTTCTGGCATATGTAAAAATGTCCTGAGTAATTTGAGTTTCTGAAAACAATCAGAATCTTCAAATGCAAAACTTTTTGCACAGTTCTCATTCTCTAAATATAGCACTGGAAGGGAAATGTAACTGAGGTACAGTTTGCACATGACTAATTACCTGCCTTATGCACAATTCAGGTATTTGTCAGAGTTTTCCTTAATTAGCAGATAGCTTGTTAGCTTGACTGTTTCATGTTGTTGTGTCTCACTGACAGTGGCAGGAGAGACTGGAAAAAAGAGTGGAGGGAAGCAGAATGTAATAGTGAAAAAGCCAACGGGAGGATTATAGCAGTGTCTCTTGAGTCAGACTGATGTGACCCCCAAAGCTGTGTTTAGGTTTATCCCAACCCCATTTTTAATCCTAAACCCCAACCCTTAACTTCTCCCTATTTTGAAATGTAACTGTAATCCCTTTAAATTAACCCCTTGGCCCAAACTTTCACTTATCCTTCTCACATAATTTTTTAGTCATGACTGAACTCTGCTGACTTGTTACTTACAAATACAATCACTTAATTGGACTATCCATATAAGCTGTGAGCAAATTACCATATCTCCGATGGAGTAGGTGCTTTTTTAGCATATTCACATAGATTTAAGATGTTTTAAGTAAGGGAAGGGCAGACCCCTACTCCAGAGACTGCATGTATGAACTATCTGTAAAATCTTCACACAAAATATTGCCCCTTTTCCAAAACAGTCATCCGCACAATCAATGAGCTTTCAATTTGAACCAAGGTGATTGTATTATTAACATATCCATTAAACACACGTCTGTCAGTATAGTCTTTCATATCTTTTTTTGAACTTACTAAATTATCTGTGATTTGCAACATTAGCTCGGTATCTCATCTGGACAAAGCAAGGCTGATAAACTCCAGACATCCATTAGAGAATGAAATAGCTTGGCTTTGGTGCACTGAATTCCTTCAAGTCTTTCTTTTAGTGTAGCTGACTATGTCTCTCTAGACAATCCTCTTTTCTTTTGAAAATGTCTTACATATAAACTGACTATGATTAGAGATCTGTCTTCCTTTTTTAAATAACTTTATTATTTCTCTAAAATATGCTTCTATTGTGATGGACTGCCTACTTGTCCCGGCCTTCCATCCAAGGTGGATAGGCTCTATCCCTCTGTGACCCTTAAGAGCAATTAGCTCTGTAGAGCTGAGGAGAACTGCAGAGTCAGGTAATAATTATCTATGGGTTCATCACTAAGTGAGTGAGTAGCAAGTACTTTTGTGATCCATTGTTAAGATAAAAATATTTATTATAGCAGCCTAAACTTTATTTTACCTGCCCAGAGGTAGCCCATTGCTATCTGTTGAGTCCACCGGCAGGGATTTGTTCAGCCTGAATAGCTCTGATGTTTTCTGAGAGTTAACCATGAACATCACTAGAATATTATGGTACTATCCTCTGCAAAGTTTTGGTTGCTCTGGATTCTTCCTGTGAAAGAGAGCTGTTCAAAACATTTTCTTGGACTGTCCAAGGCTATAATACGAAATTATTACATTTTCCCCAATAAATCTCATGAAACCAGAGTTATTTTATGAAATAATACATTATATTATTAAATAATACCAACACTGTAAAAATCCCTCAAAGTTAAAATTTCTAGTTACATGTTGTACTGTGTGGACATGTTAGTACAACGTCCAGCGTATGATCAAATAGGATTTTAGTTCTCTGTCTGATGAGCAAGTCTATACTGTAGATTTATGAAGATTAGTGGAATTGCATCAAGGACAGTAACGTTCAGTCCTCGGTGCAAGTTACAGAATAAGAGAAGTGCAATGTTTGTGACATAAATTACCCATGAAGCTTTAAACTAAAATGAAAGAACATTACACTACTATGTGATACCATCACCGTTCCATGTAAACAACTGTGACCTCAGAAGCGACATATTTTTGTTTTTTAGGATTGAGGCATTTAATGGTTGTTTTGACAAGCAGCATCAGCAAATGCAGTGTGTGTGTGTGTGTGTGTGTGTGTGTGTGTGTACTCAGGAATGTGTGTGGGAGTGTAAAGAGAGAGAAAAACAGTCAGTGAGGGAGAATGAACCAAACACTGTAGCACACATATCTTCTTATGCCTCTTGTTCAGTATGGATTAATCTATGCATCTATATTTCCTGGCTCCTATATTTAGGTTACTTATATCAACATACATCAGGGAAGACTCTGTAGTGACTCATAAATTGTCCATCCAGTAAATAACAGTAAATCTCAGCATGCGTTGCCAACATTGATGAGCAGAAAATGGGATGAGCAGCATTAGGAGAAGATAAATCCCCACATCTGAAGGATTATGGTTATTTTGACAAATGCAAAACGCTTTTTCAAATAGAAATGTAATTACATGGTGAATATTAAAGTCAGCAAAAGATGATCTTTCTGGAATTCTAGCACATGCGATATTACAATGTAAAACTTTCAGCTGCCTTTCAGTTGAATGTCAGATCTCTCTCTCCTGATTACTTATTAAACCTTCCTGCAAAGGTGCTAATGGTCTACAGTATTTGTTGTATGATTTATTAAATATTATGTTTTATTGTGCAAGCAAAAATTCATCCTAGCTTTCATGCACATTCATAACATAAATAATAATGAACATGTACAATGCACAATCTTAAGTATGACACCCACGGTACAGTATGTGCTGCTTAATTAACTTTACTGACCACTTGTTATCAGCTTCATCTCTGTGTCACTCACCCTGAAATCATTTTTTTCAATTTATCCATAGTGAACAACAATCAGGGTAGGGGGCTTGTGGCATTAGCATGCCATTCAGTATCCATGGGTGTGTAGCCTAATAGACAGTGATGATAATAGAGGTTTGTCTGTGCTCTCCCGCCACAGTGTTGACCACTGAGTGAATTATCCAGCTGACAGAGAGCAGCAGCACAGCTCGGGCGGAGGATGTTGTTAATATGCCAATGAGAGCTCATGCCTCCCGTGCCAGTCTGAGGCATGCTGGCATGATGCAGCTGCCTATCACCTAATTGGGAATCATTTAGCTGCAGCTTGACCTACATTCAGAGCAGTGCAAAGGGGGACCACCTTTGTGAATGTTTTTATTAGCAATCCAAAGCTAATAGCTCAGGAATTAGAATTAATTGCTGTGTTCTGTGTCAC
The DNA here is from genome assembly GCA_033238685.1 of Lates japonicus. Lineage (NCBI taxonomy): Eukaryota > Metazoa > Chordata > Actinopteri > Centropomidae > Lates > Lates japonicus. Next base: position 4,335 of record BRZM01001289.1, on the reverse strand, counting down.
AGGAGTTTATATCATTGTCCTCTTCTACATCTGCAGTAAAGTGCTGTAGAGTGGGGCAGTAGAGTGCTTTATTGAAGAACTATGCCTTTTGTTATAAAGTGCTAAATTTGCCAGAGAGTTTTATGTAACATTGAACATTTCTGGTATTTGGGCCTCCTCCTCTAAACATTTTTCTTTTAAAGAAGTAGTTTGATTTAATTCTCTCACCTCTACTGCAAATATGGATAGCCAGCCAGCAGCCACTTAGCTTAGCTTAGCTTCGCACGGGAAACAGCTGGCCTGACTCTGTCTGACAAAATAAGAACATGGTAACTCTAAAACTCACTCATACAGGTTATATTTTGTTTGTTTTGTGTTAGTATGGAACAGCTAGCCAGTTGTAATGTTAATGTTACAAACTGACTTGGTGTGTGATATATGAAAGGTTTATACCACAGACTGCAGTCTTAAGCAGAAATGATCACTAGAACTGCTAGTGAATAATTTGTCATATAGCCTGAGGCAAGGGTTTCAGTGTCTATGTTTTGCTTAGGGCAAGTGTATGAAAACCACATGACCCCTGTGATTTCTGCCTCTGCATCAGGTCTAATTTATTTTTATGAACTTGTATTTTTGTCTTATCAACACACAAACGACTTAAGTGAAATGAAATATAATAACTTAAGAAATTATATATTTTTTTAAAAAAGTGTTAATGTTTATACTGACAGCTGTAGCCAGTTGAAGCACAAACAATTCCTGGACCAACTGAGGAGATCATTTCTTAACACTTTAAATTCCAGAGGTTTTCAGTGATAAACAACGAGTCGCTGTAGCTTAGAGCATATCATAAAACTGAAATGTATGAACCTCAGGTATAAATGTATTCCACAATATAAACATACAAGGGAGCTGCTGGAATAGTGATGTAGTTTCCACAGGTAAGAGCCTTTGTGTAGGGCACTCAGTGTATTCTCCTCTCTTTAAATTCACCTCAGGGTAAATAGGTTGAGCTATAGTTTAAACAGTTAACATAAAGTGAAGACAAGATCGGGCTGATGCCAGATGCTCGCTTTATTACCTTGGCCAGTGGCCAGTGACTCACTGAATAATGACTTACACTTGTCAAGAGGAAACAAGGCTATTCTTAGATAGCTATTGTAATCAAGAGATTTGAATTCATTCTACCTTCATCTTGTTGTGTAGTGCACAACTAGATTGGAAAAGGCTTTCTGAGTCATTTAAGTTAAGGAAAGATGGTGATCATGCTTCAGGCAAAATCCGACTGTATGCAGCCTTCAGCCTTAAGCAGCTCTGTTGGCGGCTGTCCAAGCTATGCTAGCCAATGACTCACCTCTCTAAGAGCTCCAACCATAACAGCCTGCATTCCCCCAATATTCCTGATTAAACCTGAATGCTCACTCTGCTTGGTTGGCCAAAAGGGCTTTTATTCTTTTCTCCTATGCTAAGACATGAAACTGATCCCGTTGAAGTTTACTGCTTCACAAATGCAGATTTTTCAATTCTGTCTTGCCCATGAGAAACACTGAAAAGACTGTATCTGCTCAGTGTGGAGTGAGCATGTTTAAACTGCAACACAGTGTTTTGTTGACCTGTGATGTACTGGCAAAACATTTACAACAACATTTATCCCAATATAATGACTCTCAACAGTATGAGGACTTCATCACACTTATTAAGAGAGCTGACATTAAGTTAATTTACTTTTACATTTTGTATTTTAGTCATTAGTGGATGCTTTCATCTAGAGAGACTGACAATGAGCGAGAAAAGCTGTTTGATATCTTGTACAAAAACACTGGAGGAGAGGCCATAATAATGGGTTGGCTAATTGAAAGACATTAGGACGTTGTAGGAATTGAAAATGTGACCTTTTGGTTATAGGACAGCTCCTTTTATGATAAGTGCACCAGACGAGACTGCTAATATGTATGGCTGAATTTTGGACGTAATTATTTCATCTAAGCAGTCACATTCATTGATATTAGTCAGTCGTACCTGCACTGCCTCACTTTTCAGCCATGCAAGCTGTGACTCAGTGGTAGTCATGTCAGTCCACCACTTTGTTTCTGGCTGAAGCCTCAGCTGCACTTTGTATTTAATGCCAACTAGCGAAGGCTAACATGCTAAATTAAGATGGTGAACATGGCAAACATTATACCTACTAAACTCTGTCACTGCAAGCAGGTTGCCATGCCAGTATTAGCATATAGCTCAAAGCACCATTGTACAGACTCCTTGGCTGTGCTGAGACCGATTTTAACTCTGCATGAAAAAATTGAACCTAGTTCAGTTTTTGCTGTAATGTCGCAAGACTGGCTGTTGTTGCCTATGGAATACATACTTTCCACTTAGATTATTTTGTAACACGAACGCTCTGTTGTTCACCTCTTGATCATGATGACAAAAGATAAAATACTGGGCATCATGGTAACTTTCCAGAGGTACGAAATAATAACTGTGTCTGAACACCTGCTTACTCTTGTTAAACAATGTGTATGAGAGCTTGCCAAAATATACAGTAGAGCAGAGGACATTCAAGAAAGGTCATTAGGCCAGTTCATACTCTAAGTGTGAAACCCCAGCTTCCAGCATCTGCTGTTTCACATCCTACCATATCGCTCACCGTTTCACTGAAACCAATTCTCAATGACAAGTGCTGAAGAGTTACAAATTCAGTGATGTTTCTGTCTCTGTTTAACTCTCTTGTGTCTGTGGAACACCCACACTCATGAATTCATATAATGAATTGTATAGTATTTGTTAAGTGTGGCTGTAGAGAGCTGATCTGGAGCAAGTCATCTGGGCTCAAGTGTTTCTGTTTCAGTTTTACTTTTTAACAGTTAACAGTTGCAGATGTAGCACTCTTGGCTGTCAGTGAATAAAATACCAGCGAGAGCCTTACTAAAAATTAAACCATGAAATAGGAATTATAGTTTATTTCATGGTAAGCGGCACCATGTGAATAAAAAATGTGAGTATAACTTAGTGAACTGCAGGCTGAGAGTGCACTTTATGTAAGCTACAGTAGGTGACAGTTCAAACAAAATGCTGGAAAAGGCTGCAACTGACTAAAGTGTTTGAGGAGGAGGAGGCAATAAAAAACAGAAAAAGGTTGTGATACAGTGTGGTTGTTTGTTTTGTTTTTTTTTTAACAGACTTCACCATCAAACTTGCTGTGGGGCAATAGTATATGCATATTTGTGTAAATCTCCATACGGGTATGTGCTTTTTCTTGATGGCAGCCAACAAATCTATGTCAAACGGACTAAAAAATTTGCATGCATGCTATTTTGGAAATGAGTTTTCAGTACATCCACTTCTTGGTTGGATATGCCACAACGTTACAGCACTGACTCCAAGCTGAGGCATTACCACACATGTTGCATCACGCTGTACCTCCTGGGCAAGCAGAAAAATGAGTTTGACATTGGCACAATTTGGAACCTGTGCCATGTCACAGGTAAATGTTACAGCTAATGTGTATCACACACATAAAGTCTCTTTTACTCCTTTGAGTCTAGAGGGAGCCAATTCCAAACAGTAAATTGCAGAGACAGAGACAAAAAACCTTGACGCTGATGTATTTGACGCAGGCTGAACATAATGATAAAAAATGAGGAGCTGCATTTGTCAGGTTCTTTGAAAAGGTTTAATCAATCTGCACAGTGATGGTAAACAGGATACAGCATATGCTTGAAGCACAGCAGATATAACCTGACACAACAAACAAGCAGTCACTCTCAAAGCTTTGAAATGGAATTTGAACTATTTCCTCTTGACTGTTTTGAGAAACAGAAATCCTTCAAAAACCAAAAGTGCTATTTTAGTCCTGAACAAAGATTATGATATGATTCCTGATAACTGTTTAAGAGATCATAAGCAGTTTTCTATTTTAAGTCTTTAAAGACATCTGGACTATTTACACTGTATATAGTGAGAAGACCTATATAATAATAGCACTCTACCTTTCTAAAGGTGTATTTATTTATGCATTTACAGATCTGTAGAGGTCCCCAGAGCTCAACAGTGATGGGCAAAAAAGCCTTTTATTTCTCAGTAACTGCAGCTCAGTTTATTTTATGGCACCCTTGGATTTCAGCCGGAATAAACTGGCAGTGTGGAAGTTAAATGGAGGAGGTAAGAAATGTTGAAGAGACAAAGGTTGTAAGTGCTCTGCCAACTACTGCTGTACACAGAGAGAGAGAGGGAGAGAGAGCTTGGTTCAACCAGCCAACCAGCCAAAATTTATATTGACTTCACCACTTACATGTTTGACTTTTTCTATTGCAATAATTGGAGAAAACAAGTCCACAATGTAGCCTTTCCCCCTGA
>BRZM01001288.1:0-72431 GCA_033238685.1 Lates japonicus | reverse complement strand
TGTTTTTGCAGCTTTATAATTCTGGCTGGGCTGTGGTGGAAGAAAAGAGAAAATTTTGTACCAAAAAAGACTGTAAATTTCATCCAACTCAGACTGCTCATATTACTGCAGTTTCAGCTGGAATGTAATTTTGCACAGAATGAGGACTTTGGATTTTGTCTCCATCTCTTACACAGTAGTTGTGCTGGGAAGAAACAGTATGGACAGGAAGAATGATTAGCTAGCTAGAAAGACCTTAGGAAGGACTTTACTCACAAACTTAGTAATGGATTTATGAACAGCTGTGCAACACAGTCCAGGAGAGGGGAGGACAAGAGCGGAGACGGCAGATCAGGAACGTGAAGGCAAGAAGAAAAGAGGGCAGAACTGTGTAGAGGTGAAAGAGTGTAGATAAAGGTGGCAGTGAGACACAGTCTAGAGACAGAGATTAAACTGCACCGGAGCTAAACAGGCAAGATAAGGAGCAAATGAGAGTGGGCAGGCAGGGCATTTAGAAAGTCGGAGAATAAGGGAATGAGAGAAAAGAGAGAGAGGAGAGAGTGTGGCTTGAGGGTAAGAAAAAAAGAGTCTCACTGAGAGAGAAAAGAGAATAAAAGAGCTTGTGGAAAGAGGAAAGCATGATTAAAAAGACCGTTCCTGAGTCTCAAGCATTAATAAAACAGCTAATGCACGTCTGTGAGTCTGTTTCTTTTCCTCTCTGCCTCGCTTTGCTTGCGGTCACATGGCTGCAGCGTGGATACTATCTGCCCTTAATAACAGACGCAGCTTTTCATTTCAGAATTCATTCCCATCATTTCAGCAGAAGGACGTGGCCTCTCTCTATCTCCCTCATGCATTATAAATACCCCATTATAACTTGTTGACTTGCACTCTGGGGCCCTGTGGCATGTTGACGGACCACTCTGCAGACAAAACTAATCAACAGCATCATCATCAGGTGCACAAATGGACAGGCTACCCGCACTGATTGGGTTATTTCGCCACATCATGTGGCCCCGAGGCCTCTGTCTGAACCCTGTCTGATAGTTCACAATCTATTGCGACCAGACTCAACTGGGTTAAGCTAATAGCCTAATCTAATGCTGCTGAACTCACGCACAGATACCCCGAGGGTTGCTGCGTCTCATTCCCATCGTCTCCAGATCACATAACAATTAGTCTTACAGCCCGCGTTGTAGCCCGAGTATAGCGGGAAGTGGCGGGCCCAGGCAGGCCTCTGATCAGAGGCCTCTGGAGATGAGGCGAATGCCAGCTGGTAGCAAGTGCAGGCCAGACAGCCAGGCTCAGTTGCACAGATCTGATGGACAATACAATGCTGGCACACACAGTCTGCTTGCTCTCATTTGGGACGTGAGTCTGCGTATGACAGCATGTAGCATGTGTGTGTGTGTTTGAGCTATTTTAGACTTGAGAGTAGCTTACTTTAAGCAGATCCTTGGGAAAATCTTAGCCATCATTCAGCCCTTCCAGGTTGCCAATGAACTGTGTGCACGACATCCTCTTACCGATGTTCTGGAAACACAGAAATATACACCATTATTCAACACAAACTGCCTCCTTGATCTGGTCCGTTTCAATTAACTTAGTGAATTTTATTCCATTTCTAAATTTGAAAGCACCTGTCTCTATTAAAAGTTCCTATAGCCTGCCCATGAAGAGATAATAGAGAATGAAGCCTCTTTTATTCTTCTGTATAATATTATTCTGTATAATGAATTGAAAGAGCAGTTAACCTCAATCATTGTAAGTTTTCTCTGCTGCTGAATGCAGTTTCTTGCTGGTGCAGAGTGGTGGTGATAGTTGTATGCCGAGTGCTTCGGCCATTGTTGCTTTTACAATACAGGAGATTAGAATATGCCCTATAAGCAGTGCTACTTCTTCAGAGCAGTGGCCAGGGCTAGCTTGTTAGCATGCTAAGTTCAGCAGAGGACAAGAAGTGACAGAAGTAGAAGCAAAATACTGATGTTTCATTCCACTGCTGGAGACAGCTCTTGGTTAGTAAAGACATAAAGTTTGATGCTGAACTCACAACATTTCAACTACAACTTAGATGATCCTGATTAGACCTGAAATGATCAAAACTAGAGTGAAGAAATTTGGTGTTGAATGCACAGTCAAATACATAATCGTATTTACTTATTCTCTGATCAGATAGCTTCTTGTCTAAATCAAAATTTTAGTTTTTTAAATCAAAATTCTAGTACAGCTGTGTGTATATATGTGTGTGTGTATGTGTGTAGACATTTAAACATAACATTTAACATTTGAGAACTTGAGAACTTTGTCCTCTAATTTTGTTAATAACAATAGTGAATTTCAGATATCATATTGGCACTAGAATTGCCACTTTTCAAATTATATCCAGTCCAACTAGTCCATTAATCAATTACAATGCCGAACATTTGATAATAAAGTAATAATTTTAGACATTTATGAACAAGAATCCTTAAAATGGGCACATTGCAACTCCTCATATACAACAATTTATTGCTTTTCCTCTGTTTTTCATATAATTTTAAATTAGACTTCATATTGTTGGTCGGGCAAATACAGCAATCTGAAGATGTCATCTTGGGCTCAGGGATATTATGATGTTTTTTTTTTTCACAATTTAGAAATAAAAAAGATAACTAACCCCTAATCCTGTTTAAAAAGTCACAGTCTGTGTCAATTAGTCTCTTCTCTCACTGTGATGTTCACAGTCACAACAAAGGTCGAACTTAAATCTGTTTAAATCTGTTGAAACTTTCCTTATTTGCTCTTCCCTAAAAAAAAAAGCTGATCCCTTATCCAGTCACCTCTACAGTCACTTTAATTAATCATTCATCCACAGAGCTGCACTATCACTGAGAAGAGCCGCCAATGGCCCAGATTTGCAAAGGGAGGCTCTGTCTATAAAAGTAACAGATTAATGACGGTGAAAGCAGCTCAGCAGGCAGACCTGCAGACCCAGATCAGCTGTGATCAGGCTGAACTAAACTCCTTAAACTCCAGAGAGCCTGTGAGGAGAAAGCAGCTCTTAAAACTTTGCTTTTCTTTGTTGTTCTTTAGTCTGGCTGAGCAAACCTACCTGCAACACCTGGGCATTAATTCTCCCTTAAACATAGATGTACACATTCATGCACAGACAAACTCACACTACTCACCTGACCATGTAGATCAGTGTTCAGCAGCATTAGGGCACAGGTGAGGGAAAAAAAAAAAAAAGGAATCAGACCTAAAGGATGAAAAACAGTGTGTTAGCCCTCTCTGCAAAATAAAACCATTTAAATACTAGACTACTTTTGTTGTTATCTACCACAGTAGCCACTTTATTTTTTACACCTAGCTAAAACTATCATCACTGCTGTATCAAGACTTTCTAAAACAGATTAAACATTAATTAATGAAAATATGATGGACTACTCCCATTTATTTTACTTAAATACTAAAACTTCTATTAGGAGGCAGGCAGTCCATGATGGACAAAAAAGATCTTTTAAAGACAATTTCTATGTAATAATACAATGTTTGTGGCTAAGCTAGTGAAGGATAGTGACATTTCTGTTTTGTTTCATCGCCTTTGAAACCACAAACAAATGCATATTTTTATTGACCATTATAAACTCATCCATACCAATAGATGTTGTGGGACATGATTAACCATCATAAACAACAGATTCATTTATACATTAACAGCCAGCTAACGTTAGCTAGCTAAGCTTCCACAACAGGAGTGACTGAAATTTTTTTTAATTTCACAGACACAGTCAGTGTGTGATATGATTATTTTGGCATTTCTGAACTTAAATTGTTGAATGTATTAGATTTGGAATCCTCCTTTTTGTAAAAGTGAGATATGAGGGTTGCTCAACGCCGGGATGAAACCAGCCATGGAAAGTAATTCAATAACATTTACTCATGCATTGAACTAAAGCATAGTTTTCAGACATTCTGTCCATTTGACCTTCTGCTACTTTATACTAGAGGCAAATATTCTACTTGACATCTACCACGCTTCCTATTTGATAACTTAGGTAACTATTCAGATTCAGATTAATAATACAATTCAGACTGATAGAAATATATTAAATAAATATAATGATACAAAAATATAATCATCAAGTGAATGATGATGATGATTATGCTGTTACAGGTTAATGAAGGGTTACAGGTTATTGCCAACTAAGAATGCACCACACTTAAAACATACTAATAACCCAAATACTGTAATATATAAGAATGAGTACTTTTACTTTTGTCTATTAATTTCTTTTAATGTTTAAGTACATTTGAAGTTTTAAAAATTATGATTATGTATAATTAGTTATTATGATAATTACTTTAAATTTGTGCCAAATTTTAATTGCATAGCTTTTACTTTAACTGGAGCTTTACACTGTGGTATATCTGAACACTTCTTCTATTACTGCTCAAAACCGCAAAACTCCAGTATATATTTTAATTTAATGTCTATTGTTTCATCGTTTGTTCCATATGATCGTCGTTGAGTGTCCACTATTCAATGCATAATATTATTTATATGCACACTGTCTCCAAACACCAGATTCTCCTTCAACATTGGATTAACACTGATTCAAAACTCTGTGCACTTAAAGACAACTAAATATGTTAATATTAAGGAAAGATTTTCTTGTTTCCATCACCGGTGGTGAAAAACACTTCTGCAGCACTCACCCTGATGGCATGACTTTGGGTTGCAGTCCAAGTAACGCCTTGAAAAGTGTGACAGCACCTTCCTCTGAGTCTCCCATCAGCAAACTGCCTGAGGAAAGTCCCAGCCACAAACACAGGGACAGTTGAGCTGACTATATACATATTCATTACAGATTAAAGAGGACCTGTTGAACTGTGGTATATGAAAAATAAGAATAAAATGTATATATCATATTATTTGATTAATAAAATAGCCAATTACCATTTTATGTAATCAAATGTAATTAGTTGCCAGGAGATGGAGAGTGGCTAAGCACATTTTATACCTGTCCTGCCCTTAAGTAGGCCACATTTTTGAGGTAATTTGTACCACCTAAGCGTGTTTTCATTTAGTGCCACTTAATACATCTACTCCACTAAATACCAGAGGGAATATTGTACTTTGACTTGGTGCCAAGTCAAAAGTACCATTGTATAGCCACACATATTTTATATCAAGTGACAGCTACTCTTGCTATATTTGATATAAAATATGATGCATTTTTACAGAGAATTACACAAGATATAAAATAGTAAAATGTGCTCCCCTATCAACACATCAGCACATAAATCTAGTATGTAATGCTGTGGTATTACAATTTGACAGTCTACATCATACTTTACTTACATTTTGTTGATAATTCATCTGTACTTTTACTTTACTTGTAATTTTTGAATGACTTTTTCTTCTGATGGAGGCTTTACATTGTAGTATTACTACTTACTGCTTTTCTCCTAAAGTAAAGGATCTCAGTACTCTTCTTTAACTGCTTATTAACATTTCTGATCAAAACAGATTTAAATGCATTGGTAGCCCTTTAATCAAAGCAAATGTACATTTAAACTAATTTCTAAATTTGCATAGAGTGAAGGGCAAGTAGAGTGTAGGATATAGGATGCATGAAATTAAAAATCTCTACAAACAAAAGGAAACTGTTAAATACTGTTTGTATTTACTTAGATACTGTTTGAACTGTGACTTAATTGGTATATCCAAAGTTGCCTCTAGAGAGGCAGTGTTTAACAGTGGAGAGCATCCACTACATACTAACACAGATAGTACTAAGACATCAAAAGCTTCTCATCTGATTGAGGACAAATTAAAATCGCCACAACCTAGACACAATAACTCGAAAAATCATGGGAGGTACAAAACACACTGATAGTTTCTAATAAATAATATTATAAGAATAAACACAATAACTTCCACACAAAACTCAAGTTATTTTGCTGATATATATTTGACATTTTGTTATTACCAACATTAGTGATCAAACACAGTGATCAAATAGTCATAGGGAATATTTTCCTGTTCTGTCTCACTACAAGAAATTTCATTGAATATGTATGTTTATTGTAATTATATGTATTTAAAAGCTCTGATGTTAAATGTACTGTACAGTGAGTTCTCACCGCAATGTAAGCTGGTCAATGGCAAAAGCCTGTGAAGGAAGAAGCCCAGATACTCCCTCTGCTACCATACGGCTGAAGTCATTACTGTGGGACAGACAAATATACAAAATAACATACAAAGGAAGAATATAAGGTAGGAAAAAGAAAAGGGAACATAGGAAGAAGACACACAAAACAAAAAACATATCAGCATCCATAAAAGCACAAACATCAAACACGAAATGCCAGCCTCTCAGTTCAGTGAATGTATCTCAGTTTGGGCCACACAATGTTAGTGAGCACTGGCACAGTCAGGCTTGAGATGCAGACCCGAGGCCAGGAGAAAAAGAAAGAAAAGGAGGAGATTCCCAGGGTGCATCTGTCGAGAGTGAGGAAACCCTAATCCCAAATTCTTCTCATCAGCACGAGCAAGTTAGCTGACAGACTGGACGGGCTGATTGAGCTTATGAGCACTGCAGATCCACCAAAACACAGTACTTTGTAGGCAGAATGTAAAGGACGCATAGAACGAGACCAGGAAACTGTATGTGCACCAGCCCTGACTGATCATTAAATAAAATGAGATGCAGCAGGTTTTTGGACTGTCACTAAAGGAGATGACCGTAATCGGTGTTGGATGAACAGTAAATCTTTATTTGTGTGATTGTGCATAAAAATGGGAAAAATTTTGTTACAATGGGTTAAATTTATTTTACACCTTTAAATATTGTTGTGTTGTAATGTTACAGCTCGCCATAGGCTGCACCATTAAGTTGGTAAACGTTTCTCTCATTTCCATTTTATCCAAAAAATTATTATTCAAGTCCTGGTTTAAAGATATTATATTGAGAAATTATTATTATATGTAAAACTGGGAAGTATGAAAGTCTGACATAAATGTTGCAAATTCATGCACTTGGTAATAATCATAAATTTCATTTTCATAATTTTCGCTAGATATTACAAATGAGGTTTAAAATGTCTACTTACCGGGTGTTTGGGATTGCAGCGATGAGAAAAGCAATAGAATAATAATATTACACTTAAACATTCCCACAACATTAACCCTCCAGCAGCTTCATACTTCTTGCTGAGGTGCCGCGCCACGCCAGACTTCCGGCCATCTGCCAGCGAGATGCTGGCGAGGCGTCGGCGGTTGCCACATCGCGGGTGGCTGCTGCTGGCAGAGGCTGCTGCTGCCCAGGCTTTGTTTGCCTGGAGGTCCTGGTCCAGCTCCGAGTCTGTTGCCAGACGGGCCTTCTCCCCTGCTGGAAAGAATGAGGGACTTAAAATGAAGACACAAATAGAAAAGGATATGGAAAAGAAGGGAAAGTAAATACACATAATGTAGAAAAGTGGGACAAAGAGAATGGAGGAGAATTGACATAGATTGCAAATAAATTCACAAGGTAGAGAAGGAATAAAAAGAGGGACAAAGAATGATGATGATATAATAAAAAAACTAATAACTCCAGTATATCAGTACTTCACTAATACTAATAGCATGATTTGTGCAGCTCTATCCTCAAATCAAGTTCCTGCCAATATTTTACCATATAAGTAGAAACAAAACACAAAACAGAGAAAGGCTGGATCAAGAGAAAGTAGCTAAAAGGACAATAAATATCTGCTGAATGAAATAAGATTAAAACCCATGCATGATGAATGGATAGAGAAGGATATAAAAGAGGATTAAAGACATGGATTAAGAGATGGAATCTGTGAGAGATTAAAATGAGGGTAGAGAGAATAGTAATCAATGAAGTAAAACAGTTTCCATGTTCACATTAATTCAGTATCAAGTATAATAGAACATATGCACAATATATGGTATGATTGTATACTTTAATAACTGCATCTAAAATGTCAGCTTATTGCCTTCCTTCTTTCTCTCTTGTTATCACTTTCTAATTAAGTTCTTTAAAGCATTAACCAGTTCAGAAGTGCAAAACGACACATCTGAATTGTCTTGTGATTATAATTTAAGCATGTTATGTCATACCAAGCTAAAGAGGTTCTTTCAGTTTCATAGAATATGGATGATAGAAACGTAGGTCTCCGAGTTCATTCACTTAGAATTCACTTAGAAACGTGGCGCTGACATTTCATACTCTGCCGAGAGCTGTGTGACCATTCGAGTCATGCCAGCCGGCCAGAGAAATAATGAGAGGCCAACAGCTGAGAGTTATCTTCCTAAAAGGCAAGAAACAGCAATACTTCCTCAGCAAGCTGAGCTCTCATTTTATTTCTCAGCATGAGGAACAAGCTAAGAAAAAACCTACAGTCTCAGGCTTCGCCCTACATTTACACATCTCACACTGTATATGGCTAGAAAATTACATCAGAGCAAATCTAATTAATTAACACAAGCTGACTGGTTAAGCAAGCTACAAGGTCTAATGGTCAATTTTGGTTTCAAGCAGAATACAGAGGAACAAGACTAAGAGTTGGTAGATTTGCTAGGCTGTACTGAGGAACACTGGTATGCTTTTGATATGCTGATGCTTAGCAGGTATGTTTTCTTGTTAATAATTGTTTCCCTTTTTAAAATGTTAGCATGCTAACATTAGCTAATTATGTAAACACAAACGGAAATTGGGATCTGATGGGTGGTACATGAACAAAAAGCTCGAGGATCACTAGAGTTTTATTATCTGGGAACCACGAATGTCTGTGAAGTACCCCAGACTGAGGGCAGATCAGATGATACGAGGCTGGGGCTAGGCTATTAGGCATGCTAACTTCAGCAGAAGAAAAGAAGTACGAACAGAAGTAAAACATTGGCCAAGTTACCATTGGAAACAACTCTTTGCTAGAAAAGGTGAAGTTTGATGTTGTACTTAGACATTTCTAGATCGGTAAATTAACAGCTAACGCATGTAGCAATAGCTGTTAATTCGTTAAGATACCTAAAGGAGACATAATTTTGTTTACTAGTATGGAAACATAATCCTGCAAAATCAGCATCTTTTTTGGTCGATATAGTATATTAGGATTCAAACTCTGACCATGAATGTCTGTACCAAATCGTCCAATAGTTATATATAATAATAATACAAGACGCTTTACTAAAACCTGCTAAACTGTTAACTCATTGGTGAGCGCTTAAATATGCAAGTCTGAGGCTCAAGGTGTGCCACTGGACTTTATTTCCTCCATGGACCATGAATTTCCGGACAAAACATCATGCAGTCCATCATATAGTTGTTGAGGGGATTTCGTTCCTAACAAAGAGGTGACCAACTGATGAGATAAAAACAAGTAGGCAAAATAATAAAATTCAACAAGATTTTAGAGGTTTTTGGGTTCAGGAGTGGTACAGTAGCAGTTTATTAGTTTCTCTGTAAATAAGATCTAGTACTCTAGTGTGTATCACTACTGCAAAAGTATGAACAGGCTTTCAAATATGTTCTTGCAATTAAAAATATTTGAATTTCTTCCATCCACAAACATGATAATCATATTCTCTTAGGTGAGACAGGCTCCTGGAAGACACCCACCTGTGGTAAGACCGCTTGATTGTCAAATACTTTCTCCAACTGCAGATGAGCCATGACAGCAGAAGACAGGAGGTGAGACCTCACTGCCGTCCCCTGACCGCCAATTCCCACCTCAGACTGCTGGGCCCGATAGCCCTCTCCTCCTCCCTGGCCCGTAACCTGAACGCATCACCGCAAGTGTCCAGAGAGCGGGAGCTAATTCCAGAGGAACAACACCTGTAGTTGCTCCAAGGAGGCCCGTAAAACTTTGACATTCCTCTGCTCAGTTTTGAGTCTGAATTGAGATTTCATGAGTCCCCCCTTTCTCCTCCCTACTTTCTTTCACTCTCTGTGTTTGCTTGTCATTTGAGCTCACAGCAAGCCTCCTTCCCCAAAAGTAAAAGAGCTGTTTTTCCCTCCTTCTATCTTTTTCCCTCTGAGTCTGTTTGCTGTTGTTTCTGTTCCTTCTTTCTTTTCACCTCCTCTCTTTTCTCCCTCCCTGGTCCACTGTGTAAACCTCACTGGTCCCCTGCTGACCTTGGATTCAAGCATGGCATGAAACTTGGCTTGTCTGTTCCCTAGAAACTTCTCCCTTGTCTTTCTACCCATTCATTCCTCCTATCTCCGTGTGTCTCCACACACTGAGTATGTTCATCCTCCTCTGGGTATGTTGTACAAATTTAGTCCACCTTGCTCTGTGAGCCAACACACCTTCAGAAAAACAAAAAGATAGGGAGGTGTCATTGTTAAACACAATATCCACAGGGTGTGTGCCTTTAAATTGTTTCCTCAACAGCCAAACTCTAAGCCTAGGGGAGAGAATAGGTGGCCTCGTCACTGTCTGAGGCCACAGAGTCTGTTTACAGTATACTGCCCACTGGGGCCTGCAGAAGTGTTCCATAACTGGCAGATTAAGCCAGCACTCCAGGCCTAGGGCTCCGCCACCCGTTAGCATTTGTTTCACCGACAAGCAGCAATACTCTTTCTAGAGGTCCTGAGAGAATTCCCAGAGCTGGCCTCTGCCTAACGTGTATCCCCACATAATTGAACCTCTCTCAGTTCACTGGGCAGCTCTGCACAATGTGAGCCACTGTCTGAATGGGTACAGACCATCTGAAAAGGTGATGGGAGGGACAGAGGGGGAGGAGGAGGAGGAAGAGGAGGTCAGAGTGAATTCAACTTTACCAAAGTATGGACTCATCCTTCAGAACATTTGTCCTGTTGTCTCGCTCCTGGATTCCACAGTACCCAGGGTTGCCTAGTGAGATAAGATCAAAAAAGTAAAACAAACATTTACCTCTAAATCCTGTTTAGTGTGACTTTGTTCTAATATTGTGTTTTATCAGGAAGCAGGAGAAGTTGAAGAGTCAGCTAAAGTAGTAGTTTACATTTATATATGTTTTTTAAAAATAATTGCAAAATTGTTGCTTTTGTTTTAAGCTTTTCAGAGAGTATTTCTACATGAATCAGTTGACATTTGAGACTGGATTCTCTGGGACACATATTACACACACACACACACACATCAAAACATACTCTGTTCGTTGCTCAAAGTTAGCCACCCGTATTAGATTCACCAATCATACACACACACACACACACACACACACAAAACCCACTTGGTGCCATTTTGTTTTACTCTTCTGCCATATCTACTGGTCAAAGCAAGGTGACCCAGTGGCAGTTGCTCTACTCTCTCTCTGCAGTGCTGTCACACCAAGTTAGTGGACATCTACAAACCCAGTCTAATTCAGTCATTTCTAACATAATCTGAGTTACCATACTCTTTATCCATCATATCATATCCATCATACATCATCTGCAGTAGGGAGGATAAGCATGGATTAGAAAGCTATCACTTGCCATGAAGCAATACACTACATAAAACAGAGCCACAAAGGCGCCTGAATGTAAACAAGGTCTTGGATTGCAGGAATTCTGTGGAGAGTCAAAATTAAGTCTTTGGGACCTAAACAGTCAAGGTGAATCCCTATTGTCGCAGAAAGGGTGCTTTAGATGGCTGCCCTGGGTCTGGCATGCTGACACACACAGGACAAGACCCTGCCTGGCAGATGTGCAGAGGGACTACAGGCGCCTTCTAGCACCTTCACTCTAAGCTGCTCGGCTCCAGAATAGCACTGCAGCACTGCCTGTTCGAAGGAGAATGACATGACGCAGAGACGCTAATTGCTCAAGAGAGACAACAGTCCATTAACAGGGTTCTGACTCGTAAAGGAGGCATTAACACTACATTAATAATTGAATTAGCATCAGAACCTCGGTAATTAGTAACTGCCTACATTTTCCTTTTGTGAGAGTTGTAAATAAAGTTTATTTTAACAGGTTGACATTAAACCAGTCTTCTTTCTACATGAGCCTGATTAATACACAAAACCATTATTCAACTGCATCCTGTACATATTATAATAATGAAAGAAGCAAAGAAAACATACATGATATATCATAACTTACTAAGATCAATTTCATATTATATCAAAAGATGGAGATATAAGACCATGATACTCAATTCATAAACATGACCAGGACTTGACAGAATCATCACGCATAGGTCACCTGCATTTCAGCCGTCAATACCGTCAGCTTCTATCCCACTGAACAGTGACATGTTTACATCTGGGATTGTAGATCATCGCGAGAATGTAATCATCATATATGGACACCTGAATATTCATCCCAAATGTGACAACTGAACATGCTGGTTTTAAACCATGTACAAATTCATGTTAATAGCCTCACCTACTAGTTTCCAGGATTTCCACCAGATTTTGGAGCCTGACTGCAGGATTTGTTCCCATCCAGAACACAAGAGTATTAGTGAGACCAACACTACTGTTGGGGTGATAGGGTCTGGCCTACAGATAGAGGTCAGGGCTCTGTGCAGGCCAGTCAAGCTCTTCAACAGGCTTCATGCACAGGGGCAGTAGTATGACCAAAACACAAAGTGCTGCCAAGTTGGAAACGATTATTATCTAAAATAAGATTTCTGTTAAATGGATCTAAAGGGAAACCAGAAACAGCTATGATTGGGAAAAGCACCAATGTCCACATACCTCTGGCAATATGGGTGTAGTTCAACATGTGATTGGCATCCAAAAGGTATTTCTATGGGTATGTTTGCATTTTTTTATATAAACCAGGAGTTGAATATATACTGCATCTGTACTTACTTTAAATTAACAAAAACCTGAGATGAAACAGCTTGTGCCAAAACTGCAACTGGTAATACTATATCAGAGAGAGACACAATGGCTGCCCTGCATTGACTGGTCCATCACTAACTAACAACTGCTGTTTTCTTACTTGTACAGCTTAATTAAAGCTGTTCTGACTTCATTAACGATTAACAATGGATCAGCTGTCAACATAAAGCAAAAGAGCCCAATCTGCATTTCCTCTCAGCTCTGTGCCTCAACTGCACTTTTGCCTGGTTTTTACCAGCTGCAACTTTACTCGTTTCGGCTCCGAAGCTGTTCACTGTGATCAGCATCTTTCCATCGGAAAATCCACTGAACACTACCCCAGAACCAAAAGGCAAAAGTTAGGGAATTAGCTGTACAACAAATTTCACATTTAGCAGCTAAAGAGCCAGAGATATTTCCTCAGGAGTTGGAGACCAAAATGGCTGTACAGTGAATATTGACTTACATTTGCCATATGGCCAGTAAAACACCACTTCAAATGAATGATAACAATGTCGGGAATTCTCATGATGGGAAACATATGTCAGCGGCCAAAAAAGAATGTGTGGTTGTAGTTGAGTTCAGGGCACAGTGCTACTACTGCTACTACTATTACTTACTACTTTCACTATTTGATGTGCTAACTCACCTAGGGGTAAAGAGAAGATGGGTTGGGCTGTACCAGCCGCCCTCAGCTGTGTACATGCTATCTTGTCCTCTGGGTGGTGTGTGTCGCCTGAACCGCTGCTCAGCCTTCGCTGGAAGGCTCTGTGGCGTCCCGAGTCCCCAAGTCACAGTAAAGATAGAATCAGAGAGGACTGGCCTCTCACGTGGGCCAGTGGGGCAAAGCTGAGTTGGACGATCTGCCTGGCGGGCCTGGCAGAATGTTCTATGGATGGCAAGGTGTGGGCAGGAAGTCAAAGGTCAGGACCGCTTGGGTGCCTGAGGTCAGCAGCCTTACCGTCCAGGCTGTTGTACTGGGTCCTTTGAGTCTCGGTGGGAGACTCCATGATGCTCTCAAAGTGGCGGCTGAAGGTGTCCTCTGCAAGGCTGGAAGGGACCAGAGACCAAGATGGGGGATTTCAGGGCAGGGTGGTATGTCAAAAACGCTTCCATTGGTCTGGACGAGAGGGAGGTTTTAGTAACACTGCAACAACACACAGGTTTTATAAAGAAAAGATTAAATGTGGGCACCCAAGGAAATCGCCTAGAAAAGGAACTCAAATTGCATTTTAATAGGACAGCTCTATTCTGAGTTGTTATGTAAGAATGTAATTAATGCAAAATGCTACACCAAACGTGTTTATAGATCTACTTGAAAATAGGCAGTGATGAGATCCAAATTCGATCTAATATAGGTCAGGGAAACTTGCTTTACCAGAATGTTGTTGGACTTGAGTTTGCTTACAGGCTTGTGTGACTAAGGAGCATCTCTTTCACTCCTCTTCTGCAAGGTGTCCAACACCGCTGGCTCCTCCTGAGCTGCATACTGTCGCTTCCTGTGAATCTCCTTGCATCCTCACACCTCGGCCCAGCTCACTACTCCTCTTCCTCCTCCTCCTCCTCCCCTCCTCCCATCCTCCTCTTCCTCCTCCTTCCTCCCCCCTCTTCTCACCTCAACCTCCTCCCTGTCTGTCCTCCCATAAGCCAGACCCCCCAGAGGGCTGCTGGTGCCCTGCACACTGCGGTTACTCCCAAACGCTGAGTCGGCGTCATCCTGCTCAGCCAGCAGCACCTCATCTATGTCCGTCTCGCGGTAGCAGCGAAGCGGGATGGCGTCCAGGTCGGTTTCGGAATACTTCAGCGTCCGGCGAATGATGCCGGTCTTGGGTGATGTCCCGATAATGGCCGGGGGAGGGGTCACCAGCTCTACCTCTACATGCTGCACCTCATGATTGGCAGAGAGCAGAGGCAGGGAGGAAGGGGGAGTCGGGGTGGGAGACTCACTTGAATTACCACTGGGAGGAGCTGTGGAGGTTTCCAGAGAATCTGCAGATGAAGAAATTGAGATATAATAAAAGCCACTGACAACATAACATATAATAACATATAAAAACAGGTCACAAGTATGAACTTTCATTTTAAAAACAGACAAAACAGGTTTCTGAAACAGCTGGACACTGTGGCTTTTAGCAAACATTAATCAAACAGGAGTAAATAGTGCATTTGCTGGGGACTATTTTCATCTGCGGATTAATACACATTTGATGCTCTAGTGAGTATTTGGGGCAGCAGGACAGTGTGTGTGGGATCAAGTCAAACTACAGTGTGTGTGTGTTCATGGTACTGAAGGTTTTAAATAGTTTTTGGACAACAGAAGAATATATGGCAGGATTTGGATAGACACACTTGATAGTACTTATTTCAGTATTGTATTTTATTTAGACAAAGTTCTTGTGCAGCTGTTTGTATTTAGACAATATAAGACTGGAGAAGTTTGGCATCCTTTGGCACAGGAAAAAAAGTTTATATTAGCACCAATACTAAAACTCAAGTATCTGTACCACTACTTAAATATTCCAAACAATATCAAGGCCAATTAAGAGCACAGAATATGATATTTTATGTAAATATGTAGTCCTGAATATCACTGCCAAGCACCTAGTTGACTGGCTTCTCCATCTCATTTAGATCCCACTGAAGTAATCCCTTATGAAGAATAAAGGAGAGGGAATTAAAAAAAAAAAAAAAATCCACTGAAGCTGATGTGCAGTAACTAGAGGAAATTGTGGTGAACATGCACTCACTTTTCTCCCCCCTGCTAGCAGCCTCCTCAGCAGGGGTCCCGAACAAAAACTCCCACTTGGCACGTGCAATTCTTTGACAGTGGAGCGAGGGCGCAGGCACTGCACAGCCACTATCCGTCTGAAAGATACACACAGACGAAACAGAGCAGCATGTAAGGAAAAGTCTGACATTTTCTGACAGAGAGTTAAAAGAGATTGATATCACTCTCATGTATGTTTTAAGTATGGAGTTTGAGTCAAGAGGCAGTTATCTTAGCTTAGCTTAACATGAAAACTGGAAGCAGGAGGAGACAGCTAGCTTGGCTCTCTCCAAAGTTAAAAAACACATCTACCATCACTTTAAAAGCTTACCAATAAACATGCTGCATGTTGTTTGTTAAACCAGCATACTTACACAAAAAGTAAAAGTAAGCTATCTCCCCTGAGTCTTTATGCTAACTGCATCTTAGCTCTACCTCCATACCTCGTGTCCATTTTCTTATCAAACTCTCAGCAAGAAAACTATTTGTTTCATGAGTCCATTGTCGGTTTGGGTTAATCTTAAATTTAACATAAACTCAAAAAATTCTGATACAAATTTAGCTAACAACAAAGCCACAACTAGCAGGCACTGAATTAGCCTAGCATAAAGACTGGAAACAGGTGGACACAGTTAGCCTGCCTGGCTCTCTCCAAACTTTAAAAATACACCTACCAGCACCTCCAAAGCAAACTAACACATTTCATATGATTTGTTTACTCTTTACACAAACAGAAATATACAGCACATGTACAAACTGTTTTAAAAGTAATAGTTATAGCCAGCCATGTTTCCAGTCTTTAACCCTTTATCGGGCACTCATTGAAATACTTGGAAATTCAAAATTTCAACCCTAGAGTGTCATAGCAGGGCACAACAAGACTTTTTTACTTTTGTGACATTTTTGAAAATATTCAATTTTCATGTAGAAAATCAAGATCAATGAAGTTACCATATATGGTTCCTTGCCTGTCTAGGGTTAAAAAAAATTCTACAAGGTGTATATATTAAAAAAATAGAAAAACACGTATAAAGTTAAAGGAACATTTATTTTTAACATGTTTCATTTTACATACATAACACACATATATTTATTTATAACATAAATAACAAATTATATATATGTGTATATATATATATGTGTGTGTGTGTATATATATATATATATATATATATATATATATGTGTGTGTGTATATATATATATATATATATATGTGTGTGTGTATATATATATATATATATATATATATATATATATATATATATATATATATATAACTAGAACTAGCAGCTGTGGCTCAGGCATATACATATAGATATATAAATATATAGATATTGATTCTCCGACCTCACTGGGCCACGTAGCGACGCCATTTGGATGTCCGCGGAAGTTACCATATACAGTCACTTGCCCGATAAAGGGTTAAGCTAACTAAGCACCTGCTAGCTCTGGCTTTATTGCTAGATAAATTTGTATCAGGTCTTCAGTTAATTAGAATTTTTTTGTGTTGAATTTAAAATAAATTGAGATGAACTCATTCCCAAAATGAACAAGCTGACTGTGCTCCAGCCCTACACTTACCACACATACATGACAGCAGAATTAATTTTCTTATCTAACTCTCAGCATATTTCCCAAAATGTAAAAGTATTTCTTTAACTTTACGGTCTGTACATTATATAAAATTATGCAGTTTAAAGTATTTTGTAGCTTTGTGAGTTTACCGAGCATTCACCTGTATTCCTGAGGTGGCAGCCCCCGTCTCATTGCTCTGGTGACTGGACTGGCTGGACTCCGGGGACACACAATCTCTGTCTCCCAGGCTGCCCGTCACCCCACTGGAGCTCCGTGAGGACGACCCTCCCATTGCTCCATTCTGCTCTGCCTCAGGAGGCTCCTCAATCCTCTGCAGGCGAGGCTGCTGCCCTGCACCATACCCCTGCATGTCATTGCTTTCTCCCTCTTCATCACAACCCTCATCTTCCTCTGGGGAGTCCAGCACCACTGGTCCCAGGAGCAGGATCTCTCTCCTCCTCTGCTCAGCCCGTTTCTGCTGGGCTGTGGGGCTGAGCGGCCTGCGACGCTGGTTGGATTGACGATTAGGTTGGTCATTGTTGGACCCAAATTCAGGCTCAGGGCTTGGCCTTGGGCTGTTCTCTGCTTGATTTCCCCACTGCTGCCTGGATGTCCAGCTAACCGGTGCCTCCTCGACACTTTGATTGATATAGAGCCTACGAGCAAGCTCAGTGCAATCCCCTCTCTCAAAACAGCTCAGGTCTCCTCTCCTGTCCAGGCTCGGGGACCAGGAATCTCCGGTGTACTGTGGGGGCTGACGGCGATGCAGTGTGGGGGTATCCGGTGCTCGGAGCTCAGCCTGGAAAAGCCTGGGGTCTCTCATGGGAGAGCTGAGCTCAGTGGGAGGATGAGAGGGACGGAGGACACGTGAAGGGAGGGCGGGCGAACACTGAGCTGCAGATAAAATTGATCTCTGATGCTGGGATCTCTGAATGCAGTCCTCCTGGTGAGTGTCATAATCAGTATGGGAGTTTGTTTCACATGAATGTGACTGCAAGAGAGAGTTTTCAGGCTGGTGAGAGTCTGTGTTGTCAGTTGCTGGCGTGTGTTGGTTGTTTAAAGGGATGTTCATCTTAAGCATTTGCTTAGACTGTTGTGCATTTGGAGGGGAATTGTGAAATTCTCCAGAGTTTGAGCTACTTACAAGCTCGCCTAAAGCATTGTGCAATGAGGACCTCCTTGCCTCTGTTAAAATAGAAGATACTTTGGTAGCCTCCTCTGCTAGCCTACGGGCAACTTCAGGGCTGTGAGCTGGAGAGGAGGATTTACTGTCGCTTAACTGGTTCAAGCCCTCGACTACATTATTGCCAAGTTGTAGGACTGCTCCCTGTGGTGAAGCGCTCCTGTTACAGGCCCTGTTAATGTTTCTTTTGGTGGCTGGGCTTCCCACTGCAGTTCTCTCCTCTCCTGACCAGTTAAGAGGGCTCTGGGTCTCCACAGAGGACCCAGGCCTCAACTGAGGAGACTGCCTGGACTGGGAGGATAGCTGGTCTGACGCTGGGCTCCGAGGCAGCCCACAAATAGCCTGGCTCCTGTCTGTGATGTGGTCTTTGGGGATTACACTTATGTTCCGACGCTGAACAGGGGACCCAGCCCAGGACTGACAGCGCGGCTGTTGGTTGTAGTGTGAGAATGAGGTGTGCTCAAGTGCATGGGCCAGTTTAATCCTCAGTAATGGGGAGCCAAACTCCTCTACAGCCCTCTGGGTAGCTGCCCTGCCGATGGGGTCCAAGGGTGGTTGGCGAAGGCTGGGAGAGAAAGTCTGCTGGTGACTTCCTGGTGACCGGAAAGTCAGCTTGGGACTGGAGCTGCACGATGAACTGGGACTCCCAAACCAAACTGGGTCGCTGAGCCGTTTTCGAAAGTGGGAGGGGGTGGATCTTTCCTCTCTGGTCCCTCTCTCACACACAGAGTTGCGTGGACTGTCCAGCGTCTTCACATTGGACTTCTCGATGTAACTGAAGGTGACGACAGACCGCTTCCCGTCGCTAACTTCCTCCTCGTTTAACCTCCGACAGTTGGGAGGTGTGTGAGGGACAGTGGCCTTTCCAGAGGAGGACCCTGGCGAAGAGCGGACAGCAGAGACTCCATCACAAGGTAAACTCCAGCGTTTGTTGACTGTCGGTGAGATGCTGGCTTGCTGGAGCTGAAAGCTAACAGTGTTTCGAGATGGGGACTGGCTGTGCATGCAGTCCTGAACCCGATGATGAGCTGTGGAGGGCTTGGCGACCGCCTGGCAGGTCGTCTTGGTCGCTAGCTGAGACAGGAGCTCGGCAGGACTGTCCTGAACCGAAGCAATCCCTTCTTCCTTTTCTCCAAATGCCCCTTTCCCTCCATTCTGATCTGGGGCAGACCTCACTTCCACATACAGATGAAGGACTTTTCCAGACTGGGACATGACCTCCTCTGGGCACGTAATGAGGACAGAGCAACAGAAATGGAGCAGGGAGAGAGTCAAACAGAGTGAAAGAGACAAAAACAAGGAGAGAATCTTCTTTGTTCCGTTTCTTCTTTTATATGTCTTCTTTTATTTGGTTTTTGTTTTTCTGCTGGTGGTGCATGTCAATTTATTTTTAGACTGTCTTTCTTCTCCCTCTCAGAGTGTCTGTGTGCAGAGCAGAGACACACAGGCAGAACGGCCAGAGGACAAACATGCCCGTGGGACACCTCCAGCAGCTCCCTATTCTTCATACCTGTGAATGAAAGAAAGGAAAGGGATGTTACCTTTTCTATTCTCAGATGATGCAAGGTACACACAGGATTTCCCAGCATTTGCAGTGCAACTTGTTAACGGTGCAACCGGTTTCTCTTAATGCTTTCATTGTATAAGATGTAATTCTTCCCATTTGTCTGCAGACACTGCTGAAACTGCTGATAACAGGTCATACAAACTACTTATCATTGACCAAAACCTAATTAGTTTTCTTCTAGTCAACAATTCACACGAAAAGACCAAATTCAACAGTACTTCCTAGCTTCCCTACCCTGCCTGTGGCTCTCAACTTCAACCTCATTCACACCTTAATAACAGGTCATAAACATACAAGCATGTAAGTAGCTTCCTAAAACAACTGGACTCTTTAGTTTTTAAGAAATGTTTAATTAGGTGGTTGTGGCTCAGTAGGTAGAGAAGGTCATCCACTAATCAGAAGGTTGGCGGCTGGATCCCCAGTTCCTCCAGTCAGCATGTAGAACTGTCCTGACACAGAACCCCCAGTTGCCCCTGATAGCTGTGCCATCAGTATATGTGTGTATGTGTGAATGAGATGTATAAGTGTGTGTGTGTGTGAATGCACCATGCAGTGTAAAGTGCTTTAAGTGGTCAATAAGACTAGAAGAGTGCTCTATACTGGAAGTGCAGTGCATCCACCATTTAAGGTATGCTCAAATAAAGTCGATGCAAAGATCCAAGCAGTGTGAAGCTGTGTCTGCATGGTTGAAAATGTTTCAGCTTTTTTGGTAAAGGTTCACACTCAACTTAAGGCTTTACAACTTCTACAACTACAACTTCTTTCTTATGAAAGTATTAAGACAAGGACAAAGGAGAGAGACTGAAGAAAATAACAGAAAGGACTGCAGTAATGTATTTGCAGCAGAGAGTATTTATTTGCAGCAGGACTGTATGTGGGACTGACTGGGGATTTGTTGACAACAAGAAAATATAACATTGCCAGCCTCACCCATTAACATCTATAGTTGGATCTCAGTCAGTGGAGTGAAATCCATACAAGTAATTTTTCTTTCTCCTGGCAGCCTGTTCCTTAATGCCCCATAAATAACATGAACACACAAACTGAGGCTGTTTGACATCTCAATCGACTCCTGGCTGATAAATAATCGTACTGTAACCCTGTATCTTTAAGCAAAGCAACAGCACTCTCTCTCTGCCAAAAACAAAATGCTAAAGCTAGCCAAGGTACAGTTGTAGAGGAAGAAAGTGAATTCAAAATAGCAAGACAGCAAAATGATGGTGAGCAGCCTCACTTAGGATCATTACAGCAGAATAATCCATTTAATTGACACCTCAGTGAATGCATACAGATAAGGATGTACACACTAAAGCCTGTTCTAGGCCAACTGATTGGATTCTGTCCCATTACAGCAAATTGGTGCCTGTGGCTCCAGTGAAGACAAACTTGTTGGACTGAATTACAAATAGAATCACTTGATACCAGTTAAAGATTGTTCTGAATGACCATGTGGTCTTGGTTGGATGTCCACATAATGAACCTGCCTTGAACCTAACTTCAGAGACTCTTACATCAAGGGACTGGCCATTTGTAGAAAAGTGTTGTAAAATTAGATTTGTCTGTAAAGAAAACAAGCAGCCATGAATATTCTGCTGGGACAACAAATCCCACCTCCTTACAAACACATACATGCACATTAATCTTAGCTGAATTGACATTACAAAACCATTGGGACATAAAGAAGAGGTTGAGGGGGTGGAAATGAAGAGAAACGATCATTGACAGTGCCACTGACAGTGAAGCATGAATGAAGAAGGTGTCGGTCAGTTAAGGTACAGTGCACTCTAACTCTAAGCTATATATATATTGTCCAAAAATGTGTCTGCTGGACTGTACTGTGGTAGCACTATCTCTAGTACTAAACTGTTGCCCCAGTTATGTTGTGCTGTGTTTTACTGACGGCAGTGCAGTTGCCAACATGGTTGGTTGTGGTGGATGAAATGTCACACGAGAGACCGGGGTTTGCAACCACAGTCCCTTCTGTGGTTTTTCTGCATTAAACAAAACCAGGATCTTTCTCTAACCTTAACCAAGAGCTGTCAGAGTCTAAACAGACAGACAGTTTAATAATGTTGTAGTCATTACAAAAGGATATTGTTTTGCAAGATTGGATATTTTTACACAAAACATTTTACAGATATGTTCAGTAACAAGGTATGTGTGACTTGCAAATTAGATAAATGAAAAACCATCCATTCATTCATCCATCCATTTGGGTTGTGGTGGCAAAAGGATAAGCTGGGTACTCAAGTCTCCCTCTCTGCCAGCAATGCTTTACAAATTGTCCTGAGGGATCCGGAGGTGTTCCTGGGTCCCAGGTGGGACATGTAATCCCTACAGTGTATTCTGGGTCTACCCCAGGGTCTCCTTCTGGTTGGATGTGCCTGGAAAATCTCAAAAGGAAGGCACCCAGGGGGCTCGAACTACCTCAGCTGGCTCCTTTTGATGGAACAGCAGCTCCTTTTGATGGAGCAGCAGCTCTACTCCAAGCTCCCTCTGGACGTCCAACCTCCTCACCCCTATCTCTAAGGTCAAGCCCAGACACCCTGTGGAGAAAATTCATTTCAGCCGGTCGTATCCACAATCTCATTCTTTTGGTCACTACCCAAAGCTCATGACCATAGCTGAGGGTTAGAACATAGACCTACTACGACATTAATAGGAAATTAATGCAGTCACATGTTTATCAAGATATATTTGTTGTTGCGGTTCAGTTGTATAACTTCTAAGAGGCAGGGTTGTTGTTGCATGAACAGAGCTTCAATGTCATTAAAGCAGGAAGAGAGGCTGTTATAGTTACATCTTCCATATACTGTCAAATCATTGATGCTCACAACTCATCTCAAACAGTTCATACAATCAGGCTGGTGCTTGTTCATTCAGTGCACTACCCACTGCTTGCAATCTAACTCCATTCACCTCCCTAGCCTGATCCAGCATTTATATTAGGCATGGAAGTTTTGTCTCTGCAGCACATGACCAGAACCACATAACATGTTGAAATAAACGGTATATATGCAACTGACTCAACATTTTACATGCTACATACATCATACTACACAGGAGTACTCATAAAATATTTACACTGCAGATTTGGCCACACAGCACTTTACACTCAGTAGGTCCAGATATAGTCCCTTGAATCTCCTGTGCAGATCATTTTCTCTGGGATGTACGCTTTCTTGTAGTGAGGTGTGAAGCTGATACACGGTGTCAGAGAGAGGGAATTATCCCTCACTTCCTCCTCTGCTCTCTGACTCACCACTGATAAGACCTGGTGACAGCGCTGGATCCTAAAGTCTGAATGAAACTCCCAGGGATTCAATCAGAAATTAAATCTATTAAAGGGATTCGAGTCTCGAATAAACAAGCCGCCATGAGTCACGAAAAGTCAGATTTGTCTGACCTGATGTTATTTAAGGAGCAGCTGTGATATCGATGCAGTGTTGATATGGAGGACTTCTTGTGTGTGAAAATGTATTTAAATGAGCAACAGTTTATTTAGTTCCCCCGTCTATCTCTCAACCCACATCTGTCAAACCTCAAGTTCACTCACAAGTCAGACATCAGATCCAGGACACCCACAGAGCTCAACCACATCACACACCAACTCCTATCACAGACATGTCTTTGTTATTCTGCATTTAAATCCTGTGCTAGAGCCACTTTCTCTTTGTCGAGCTAAATCCCTCAGTGATTACTCAACTCAGCCGAGCTGAATTCTTTCCAATTGTCACCACTCTGTTTAGCGTTCATGCAGAACAACTTTCCACGCCAATAATGCCGCAGACAACAGAACTGTTATGTAAAAAAAAAGTCACTCAAAATGAGGATGGTGAACTCCACACTGCTGCCAGCAGCGACAGATTGGAGTTGCCTTATGGTAGCAGTGGGAGAGAGCGTGCGTGTTGGAAATCGAAGTTGACAGAACAAAGAGAACTTGTGAGAGAGTTGGCACGCCAAGGCGAGAAACTTTCCCTCCTTGACCCCGACTGATGTTTCTGCCCTCACTTCAAAGAGACCAAACTCAATCTCACCAATCTTTTCAGCCTGGCAAAGTCCCCCGTTGGCTCTTAATTATTTTACCCAGCCTCTCTGCGTGGAGCCACAGCAGCATTTACCAGGCTGTTTGCTGCAGTTTTGACCCTCGCATCCCCTATTGGACTAATTATCTAATTGAGCCTTTTATACTCACTGTGGATAAGAGCTTTAGCAAAATTTAAAACGCAATAAAAACAATTTTTCTCTTTCTCTGTCTCTAATTAGCAAACAACTTTCGCTGCCCCTCTGTTTTTTCACACTCACACGTATTTCTGTCATTTTCACACCTCGGAGCTACTGTTCCCACAGCTACACCATTCACAAAAAAGCCCTTTGTCCAGTTGTTGGTGGCTCCCATTGTCTGTTAAAGTGTGAGGGAGACGACGTGGCTCCTTGGCTACATCGTAAAAGTGGAATGAAACCACAGGGCTAGATTAGATTTTTTTTTTTTTTTTTGTGTGTGTGTGTGTGTGTGTGTATTTATTGCCAGCAACAAACAGAAAATACTGTACACTGAGTAGCCATGCAGACAGGAAACAGAGCAAAATTTAAATGGGAGGAGGGCCGGCGTTTCAGTGGGTGTTTTGTTTCCAGTGCCAGTGAGAAATTCAGTTTGAGTAACAGATCCATGAGTTATCTGATGCCAAAATGCTGCACAGAGGTTTATAATATAATGCAGAAGGATTTTACAACTCTGAAATGTTATCACAGTGGCTCATTTTATCTTTACTGATGTCAAAGGTCATCTACATGTGTAACACAAACAGTACAACTGGACAAATTCATCCCCATGTCAGCTCCTGTTCTGCTGCTACTGTTTGTCCCATTCATACTCTCGTGTTGTATTGTTATTCTCTTCCTGCTGCTGTTTCTGTTTTGCCTGTTTGTCTTGCTGCTCGTGCTGTTGTTGTATTGTCTGATGCTGTTTTTGTTTGCATGATGCTTGATGTCACATATTATGCTTGTTGTGATTGTACATTAGTAATGGATGTGTTGAAATGTTTTTTAGATGTGTTGCTGTCCTTTCCTAAAAAGGTTGTTCTTACTGACTTATTTCGCTATATAAACGTTAAATAAAAAATGAATAAAATACAGCATTACAGTGTTGTCTGATGCACCACACAAGACAGTTACAGAACAGCCTTTTTTGTCTACTTGAACATGGACTACAGCACTACTCTCTCCATCCACACTGAGATGGCATTTTTGTCAAGCAAGAGCTTTTCTAAAAGTGGATCGATCTGAGGAACACTGTCCTCGTATTTTAGCTTGGCTTAGAACAGCCCCTTTTACACAGACTGTTCAAGGTGTGAATCATGAACCATTATAAGAGCTCGCATGGCGGGACTGACGCTGATGCTGCCTCTGATTCCACGATGCCTCCATGCTGCCTAAAATCACACACCGGGGCGGCATGATACCATCTTTGTTTGGCTCAGTGTGAACAAACAAAGGTGGCGTAATCAAGGGTCAAAGTCAATATAGCATGACGTGTAAAAGAGGCTAACAACTTTCTGTCTCCTCTCACACTGTTGAAAGCTGTCCTGGCCAGATGTTGCTGGGATGCACAGCTGTGGCGTTTCCACAAATAACCATTCTCCTATGTTTGTGGCGTTTTAGTGTGGACGCAGAGCTTTATGATTTCACAAAATCACACGCAACATTTTCAGATTTACCCAGCGTAGTGTAGACGTAGCCGTGGCCGCATCATAAATGCGACAGAGCCAATCAAGGGATAGATCCACAGGGATTGTAATTAGAAATGATTTGTCATCTTTGTCGCCACCAAGAGAGGAAGTCTGTGAGACAACGCTGGGGCAGTATTGATTCTGGACAGAGCCGAAGAGCATGAACTTCATTTGTGCTTCTTTGATCCGTTAATTCGTCACATGAGACAGATGTTGATGGAAGGTGGGAGAGAGAGCACAGGAGAAAAATGGCTGTTAAGAGAGAGGGAGAGAGAAAGCAAAAAGGAGAGCAGGATGAGGGAGTCATGTATGTGAAGGAGAGAGCTGTGCTGGCAGCCGGCCAGAGGGATGGGAGTGTAGAGTTACAGGAAAGCTTGTGTTAGAGGCAGTAACACAACTGCAGAGCTAACACAACCCTCTTCTTCTGAAGCCAGAGAGTCTGTTTAAAGGCTTGGCTGATATTTTTTGTGTCTAAATGTATGTTAAGTGATGCACAAGACATGCAGAATATTTCCATTTATGTAGCCAAGGGTGTAATTTCAGTTTCAGGTTGATGTATTTGCTCAAGTCTCTCTGGGCGTTGTTCTCTTACAGTTCCATAACATAAGAGAAGATAAAAATGCTGATACTCATCTGAGTCACCTTCAGTTATTACAGTGCACTCAAAGCAATCAGCTTAAGGAGCAGCACTGAGTGCTTAACAGTGGGTTTTTATCTGCCCTGAGTGTTGTCTCCCAGGCAACATACAGGTTGCCCTGGCTTATTTATGCAACTTACAAAAGAATGCCTGTAGACATCAGTCAGGGCTGAATAAAATGCACTGCTAAGTTTGTTTTTTATGCCTCTGCTGAAGAAATGCCTCAAGGGAATTTTTCAAATTTGGTACAAATTTCTTGGACTCAAGGATGAACTGATAAGAGTTTGGTGATCAAAGTTGAAAGTCAGCGTGACCTCACCAAACAAGAATTTCTGTTATAGTCCTACTAAAGCATAATAACCAATTTTATCCAAATTTGTTATTTACTAGATTGGTTACAATGTATATAAATTCAAGACATACATGTATACCATGTATATATGTGTGTGTATGAATTATTATGATTGCTGCAGCTATAAAAACCACAGAGTTGTAAGTCAGTGTAAACATAAGTGAAAAATATGATAGTGAATATATCCAATATAGGATTAAGTGATTTTCTTACCTTAAGCTACTTATGAAGAAATAAAAAGAAGAAAAGTTGAACTTAACATGTTAAACCGCAGACACTGGTGTAAGTATTGTCCTGTTCCCCCGCCTCTGCCTTCTTCTCTGATCCATACTCTAATCTTAAATCCTGCTGCAGTGTTTCCCTCCACTGCCCAGTTTTCTGACAGTCGTCCAACTTGGCACCAGTTCTGGTTGAAGCATCACTGCTGTGCAAGGAGTTACAATAGAAACAGACCATTACCACTCACCACCTGCCACGCTCTGCCTGATTTACTGTATAACACTTCAATCACATGAATTTGCCGATCTTGTTCAGGGAAACTTCTTTGAACTCCGTTAGTGTACTACAGCAGCTGCTGCTTCTATTTAGATGACTTCAACAGTGGTGGAAAGTGACTAAGTGCTTTAAATCAAATACTCAAATATTTAAATTTTGACAGTTACAGATACTGGTAACTTTGCAGATTAAGATTTTACACACAAAACATATGAAGATCTTGTTATGGATTAAACTATCCAACAATATAGAAAGTTAAATTTAAATCATCTCAACTTCAACCAGCTACAAAATTTAAATCTGACACTAAAAACCTGAGACTGTTTTCTTATTTTAACTTTTTGTATCTATCATTTATTGGTAGCGACTATTCTATTACTGTTTTTGACATTCTGTGTTCTATATGTTATTTTTCAACTTCCATAAGCCTTTTTGAACCAGAGGAACTTTTTTTAGTTCCAATAACAGTTGGAGAACCTTTTTATAGTGTCTACAGTGCAACACCTGGGAGCGACTGTAGTTCTTAGAATTCTTTTTTAGAGACTTTTTTAGCTTTAACTCACAAGAGGAACTTTGACAAAAGTGCACAGTGATTGGTCGCACATGAGCCAAAGTGGCAACTGCCACTTTTCTAAATAGTGTAAAATGTTAGCTGTGTAAACAACAGCTTGCAACTTCTAAAAAACGGAACAAAACACGGACAAATAGACCGACAGTGACGTTCAGGCTGAGAGTATATGTGACGGGGCAAATACAACACAATTTTGACATTGCTATACCAACTGCCAGCCAGCTATTGCCACCTCAGTAGTGGTGCAGATGCAAACAGAAAAAAGCCCTTGCAGGTATGTAGTTTTGTTATTTAGTCATTGATATGTGATTGTGTGAGCAGGTTTAAGCCGTATGCATGTGTGTGTGTGTCTTTTGTCAGCTTGTTACTTGGGTTTAAAATATTCTCAATAAATAAACCTTGGGGGGCATGAAAAAGCAGCACCTTCAGTCATACCTTGATAAACAAATTCTCAGTATTGGTGACTCATCCTGTTGTCGTCCTTCTGGGTCACAGTGCTAACAGAGGGACACACTCTAACAGACACAGACACACACACTGCACACGCATACAGTATGTATAAACTCCACTGGGTCCTCGCACTGGGTATTTACGAGTTAAATCACACAGGTAATTAAACCCAAGCCAGCATGTACAGCTCTGATATTAGCTAAATTTAGCTGCATACGATGGGGTGTGGGTGGGAAGGGGGGGTCATGCTAATATTAGCTCTCAGCTTGCTTGTTGCTGGCGCTGAGCACCGGCAGCTATGATTTCAGCAACATGACAGGTTGTGCAGTTTAGGTAGTAACACATTAAAGCCTGGGGAGATGAAGAGGGCTTGTGTTAAGTTAATGGTCGACGAGGGGCATCCAGGGACATTCATCCAACTTCTAATCATTCACTCACACTGATCGAACCCTATTGATTTCTGCACATGTAATACTAGGTTACATCATACTGTATTTGACGCAGCTGCCTCCTCATGCAAATTCCCTAAAAATATGGCAGAGGGCTTGCTGTTACACCCAAAATACACAGCTCAAACTCACTGAACTTTCACTTGTCACTGTACCGAATCATAATTAACCGAGCGGCTACTAAAGAGGATGAGCTGAAATTAAAGAGAAAAGTGTCAAAGCTGTCTCACAAATATGACTGTTGTTTGCGTTTGATACGGGGCTGTCTCACTCTGCAGCTTTCCTTCTGACTCTGCCTTCAAAGACATATTCAGACAAAAGAGATGAGTCCTCTGACTCATGCAGAGGCACAAAACGTGTGTGTGTGTGTGTGTGTGTATGAGAGAGAGAGAGAGCGGGAAAAGAAAGATGCAGAGAGGCTTATTGGTAGAGAGAAGAAGGGAGAGACGTTCAATCGGCACCACACTGGCCATGACCTTACTTCCTATACAACTCCTCTTCTCAATGAATGAAGAATGACACAAACAGAAAAACTGAACAAATAAGAATACATCATTCTTTACCCTACTAATCCTACAGAAACATTTTTGACAATTTAATCTCTTCAGGAGCCCAGTCTTCTCAGTTTCAAAGCTTCACAGCTTCCTATTTTGAGCCTACTGTGCAGAACCTTCAATTCAAAAATGAGACTAATGCTACTTCCATACTCGCAGTCGCTATTTTGAGTGCATAAGTGCATTCACCCTGACAATTATGGAAACATGCAGTGCACTATAAATACCAGCATGATGTTCTAATCAATCAACAATAGACAATTCTCACACTCAACAGTCGCTATTTTGCCTACGTAGCCGAAGGGGAGGGACCGCCAACATATTTTCAAAATGCAAATGGTGGCTGAGGAGGGTAGACACATCATCGGTGCAGATAATTTACATGATGCAACATTCATTTTTAAGCCAAGCGAGCAATATTTTTGTGGGTGAATTTGAGACACGATTTGAGACACAGCTTAAGCGTCTGCAGCCATGCTAGCAGCTCTGTTAGACCATCTTAGCTTAGTGCATCAGTCTTCAAAGCCTCACAGAGTGGGCCTCCCCTTCTCAGAGAACATTGAGACAACTGCAATCTGTAGTTTGAAGCTGTGAGCTACACCTCGAGAACCATTTTTTGCTTACATTTGCCTGCATTGTAGCAAACTGACACTATTAAAACTACACCAAGTTCTGGTTTATGTACACGTGTTTTTGATAACACTTGGAAAGTGTAATTCATTCATCCCCTGTATCAGGTCTGTGTGTTCAGATTTGGCTGAAATTGTTGACACAAATTGTAGCAATCAGGTGCTAAAGGTTTTAGCCTTAATTACGCCAATTGTCTCCAATTGCTGTTGTCTCACTTCACACACACCAAACTTCCCTGGTCCTGTACTGAGTCAAACAGCATCGCCATTTCAGAGATGTGGGTATGATTCCTTGTCATTGGAAGTGATGGTCAGAGTAAGAGCAGCTCTGACTGTGAAACCATTTCAAAAGCATCCTGCCATATTCTCTCCACTGTTTTTCATCTCTTTATTTATCTTGTTGGCATTTACATGATTAAAAAAAAGGTCCTTGGAGACTCCCTGAGATGTGGCCAACACTGGATGCTGCAGGAAAACCCTAAATAAACTGGTTGTCTTGGAGATTTCTCAGGAAGTAACTCACATTTCAAAGTAAATCAGATACAATGTTTTCTCAGCAGGTGACCTTGTTCACCCTGTTGTCTCTGCCGCGGGGTCATGTTCCACTGAATGGGTCAATATGCAAGACATTCGAGAAAAGCATTTTTCCTCACATCTAATAGCACGTCAGACACATTTTAAATACATTTCTAGCTTTGAGAGTCTGATCAGGCTATGAAACAAAATGACAAGCTTTTTATTTTTGGGTTCAAGAGGAAAATTAGCCAAGAATATTATCCATAATTACATGGTTTCCCCATTATTCTGGAGAGAGATTCTTCAGCACTGACAGAGGTGGTTGTCATGGGGCTCCAAACTGGTAGCAACTGACAAACTATGGCTGCAACTGACAATTGTTTTCATTAGTGATTAATCTGTGGTTGATTGTTTTTGATGAACTGACTGTTGCTAAGCACTGTCCCCTCCCCTCAGTGCACCAAACACAGCCAAGTGAAAAATCACTCCTCAGCCGCTGAGTGCTTTCAGTACATAAATGCATTTTTCAAAATGGGCATACAAATGTGTATTAGCAACACTCACAAGTCTTAAATCCATTTATAAAGACTCAAGTGCTTAAGATTGATAAAAATCCATTGCAGTTCTCCAGAGTACAAAGTGACATTGTCAAAGTATGATTATTCCACTGTCAAACTTTTTCATGAATCTCCTTCTGTTGATCGACTAATCAATCAATCAGTCGTTTCAGCTCTACACCAAAAGGATGTGAGATGAATTAGAAGTCACTACAATATCAAACCCAAATACAGTAAAACCCTCTTTTAAGGACTCACAAATGTGACATCTTTAAATATCTTGTTTTGTTCAACTGAAAGATTCGCAAATTTCCACTATTTATGCTTGAAGCCTGGCTGAAATGATCACTTTTCTGCCGATTGATTAATTGTTTCAGCACTGATAACATCATGTTATCACTACATAATTTTGTTGAAGTTCAATAACAGTAATATTTATCAGCATGTCCAAGTACACAGCAGCTCAGCTATGACATTACTGATCACTAGAGACTCAACTTAAACAGGGGCATCACTGCATGCATTGACATGCCCACACAGACTCATTATACAAAAATATGCAGTCCCTCATTTCACACATGTTCTCTCATTCATGGCTTCACACTCTCACAATCTCACCCACCCACACAAACACACAATATACAGTGGAGTCCCACTTTCTTCTGTCTGTTACTTGTGTTTGTTAATCTGAGGACATGATGCACACATCTGGATCATCGTCCCCTAGCTGTCAGCAGAAACCAGAGACTCTCACAGCTGCATCTCACTATACACACACACACACGGCCACACACACACACATACACCAAAATCTTTCCTCTTCTACTGCCCTCCCCTCCCTCCTCCCATCTCATTCTCACCACCTCTCCTCTCACACATGCTTCATCCGCAACAGGATTTACACCCACATGGTTTATCTTGTCTCATCCTCTCTGTTATTCCTTCTTCCTTCCCTTTCATCTTCACCTCCATGCTTCCCTCCTTCCTCTCCAGCAGAGCAGTCGGTGCAGACCTGTCCGACCGGCGCTGCCAGCCTCCCCTCCCCGGCAGCAACGCTCACACTCAGCCAACTAGCTAGCTCACATCACCTAGCCCAGCCCCCTTTGCCTTTCACATACATGCTGAGTCAGTGTGGAGTAGTTAGTATGGGTATGGGAGGTGCTGTGAGGAGGGAATGTGCAAGAGATAAGTGGGGGCAGGGGGGTGGGGGACAGAAGGGGTGGGGGGTGAAGTGTTTAAAGGCACCGGGCAGCAGCACACTCTGGAGCCCTCTCCATGAGGGATGCAGGCCAAAATAAAAGTGGCAGATGTGAGAGGATGAAAACTGTACATGTGGTCTGATCTGCAGGGCGGCAACGTCTCGAGCATGTGTGAACCCCTCCTCCAAAACAGCTCAGGTGTTAATAATAAAAAGAAGAAGAACTCCAGCTGGTCACTGCATCAGAAACAAACATATAAAAATATCAAAAATAAAATAAAAAATTATAACTACCCCTGAAAGAAAATGCCACAAACTGATTACTTTACTTTAAGCCCTCCGTGCTTTTAGATAATATTTAATAGAAGGTTTATAAAAACCATTATGGAAGTTGTAAGCAGGTATATGGGGACATTTTAAATGTTTATTAATGTACCATATTTGACAAATAGTTAGCTTCTTCTTTTTATGAAGACATAATTGATATTATTTCACTGTATTACGAGATTATTGGTTATAAAGTTGCTATTTTTAAGTTTTGTTTTGACTTAGAGTGTGAGCAGCCCCATGAGCATGACTTAGATGACTAAAATGTACAAATAAAATATTTATTTATCTACCTTTGAATCTTATTATTAAGCTCATTTTAATTGTTTGGCCTGCCTCCTGTGATTGTATTGAAGTGTATTGTATGTATTATACAAAATCCAAAAATGACAGCAGATGAGTGAAATTTACTCAGACATAAATGTCATGAGTTCATTAGAACTAGTTGGTTTACTGATCTAAACTTACCTTAAGATTAAGAGATTAATCAATTAATTCCTTTGTCTACAAAAAAAATACAGCAAATATTTTTTGTTTTTAGAGTGTAGACATGAGGAGCAAATGATCCATTTCTCTGGACATGGAGCAAAGCAGGTATAAAGCCAGATCTTTTCATCCAACATAAGTGTAATGTTCAGGTGTCTACACACTGTTGGCCATGTAGTGTGTAACATCTATTTGGTACATACAGTCATATCAGTGTTTGTTTCAATCTTATGTTATTTTTGTACAGTTAATAATGTAAATAATTCAGAGTGCATACAGAGTAACATTAGGATAGTTTCCCTTAATGCTGCTGGAGAGGATGTTACTAGATGACTTATCTCTCTGTGACAGATATATTCAATGAAGCTTTTAAAGGATCTGAAAAAAAGATTGAGCGGAGTGAGGGAGGTCCAGCAATGATTTATCAAACCCTCTTATAGGACCTGAACACATCAGAGAGAAAGATGCAGGTAAAGTCCGCTTTCTCACTCTGTTGAAATATTAAAGAGAAGAATGGAAGTTTTGAATGAACAAAAAACACGCCACTCTCATTTTCACATATGAACATGCACTTGACTAAACACAGAGACTAGATACACAAAAGACCTTATCAATATGACACTAATACAAGCAATCAGAAAACAGGCAGACAAAACATGGACACATACAGTACAGAGACAAAGACAAAAACATAGACATAGACATAAAGCACAAACATATTTTTTACACAAATGGAACCCTGCATCAACACATCTAGCAACATTATATAACTATTTCACCTAAAACAACAGCTTCACAATCATTGTGATGATACACTGACTTGTAACAGGGAGAGAATGGAGCGCCTGTCATTCCCAGCACTCTGTTCTCGAACAATCTGTTCCTGCTCTGTAACGGCACGATCTCCTCTAACTGAGTGAAGGTCAAGAGGCAATGCTCGACTGTAGATCAGTTAAACCATGCCCATTCCACATCCAGCAAAAACCAAAACTTTGAAAATATCAAGAATCATACAGTTTGGAGTGTTCATTCTGAAAGGCATTACAGCTGCAGCGTGAATGTGTAGAGTGTAGGTCAAGGTAAAAGAGAAGGAGACAGAACAGAGCAGACCTGACTGTCTACATGCAGACACATGGACATCAATAGAGATGAAAGGTCAGCTGACTCACAGACATAACAGATACAGCCTAAGATAAGGTCAGGCTCACACACACACACACACACACACACACACACACAAACACACCATAGACATAAACATACAGACATAAGTTTATGAAACCTATAGTTATTCTTATTGTCAACAAAGCCCCAGTGGAGCCACAGAACTCCACCATTGTCCACAAACTATTAAAAGGACATCAGCGAGCCACGCTGTTGTTGGGTGACATATTCCTTCATTAGCCACTTTTTAGCTAATTTTGGAGTTGATCACACGTATCCTGTCCTACCTTAGTAAATACCGCAAATGAGTATCAATTCGTTAGCTGAAAATAGTTCCCAACAAAAGCAGACCAATCCAGTTTGAATAATGTTTCATTATATAGACAGCATACAATGATACAAGATACATATGAGACCAACTAACTG
Organism: Lates japonicus; assembly: GCA_033238685.1. NCBI lineage: Eukaryota > Metazoa > Chordata > Actinopteri > Centropomidae > Lates > Lates japonicus. The sequence continues at coordinate 38,031 of BRZM01001288.1, read as the reverse complement.
CAAGCATCAGACAGTATGTCCATAAACAGCTCAACCAATAAAAAGCAGCTATCTGGAGGATGAACATTGGTGGTGAAAATGTAAAAGTTATTTTCCTAATAATCCATCATGACTCCCTCTGGATTACAGACTTGTGGTTCCTTGTGTTCACAGCCTGCAGCTGGACCGACAGTGGATGAGATGTTTTGTTTACAAAGGAAATAAAGGATAAGATTTATCAAAGTAACAATATGAGCTGACAGTCTAAATGCAGCACAGGAGGCTTTAAGGCTTGTTTTATTTTTTGTTTGTTCTAGAATTACACATGGCTGCAGGTTGTGCTGACAGTGGTCCCATATTTCACATTTTTCCACACCATATCAGAGCTGCAACTAACAATTATTATTTTATTATCAAATTAATCCATTGATTGGATTTTTTCATTTATTCTCTTTAAATATCAGAGAGCAGAAGCTTAAAAAATACCTGTCACAGGTTCCCCAGAGCCCAATGTGACAAACCCCTCCACCTGTTTTTCTGTCTATGTATCTCTGTCTAATGTCAGGGTGACTGGCCGTGACCGTACTAGCTCCCTCTCAGATTTACAACCTGTGATAAAACTGTGGCTCTGCAACATAACTTTCTCCTTCTTCTCATCCAAATGACCGTCGGAGACTCAGAGGAGAACCCAGAACACGACAGCCCTCAAATCAAAAATCAAACTGAGTTGAGAAGTTTTTAAATGAGCACAGAGTCGATCTTTGATAGAATTTTTCGGACAGAGAGATAGAAAGATAAAAGTATGTGGACACTCAAAACACACATCCCATTCCCAAAAGTTGTTGATGGGGTTGAGGTCAGTTCTTTACTTGAGCTGTGTCTGTGCACAGGGTCATCTAAGCCATTCTTAAAGCAGCAGTCACCAAACATTCTCACATTCCTGCTTTAAATTGTGAAGATTTCTGTTGCTTTTTATCAGTGAACTCCATGGGATATTCTAGAATTACACTAATCGGATCTTAGGAGGCCCAGAACAAAACCAGGAAAACACACAGTACCAGACCACAAAAGCAGAAGTACTCAGATATTTTACTTAAGTAAAGTACTCATAATAGAAATACTCTCTTGTTGCAAGTAAATGTAAAAAAATGTTCAGTAAAGGTGCATATGTACTACTTAAAACTAAAATACTCACTATGTAGAATCAGAACTATTTAAAATTATATTGGATTATTAATACATCACTTTAATGTTGCAGCTGGTAAAGGTGGAACTAATTTTAACTACCATTAACTCTGCTTAGCTTCAACCTTAGAAAACAAGAAAACCCCCTTTTTAAAATCTGTAATGCGTCATAATTTATTAATCCTTTGTGTTAGAAATCTGAATCTACTGAGTAACTAAAGCTATTTAATAAATGTAGTGGGAGTAAATGACAATATTTGCCCCTGAAGAGCAGCTCTAATAGAAGTATAAAGTAAGGCACAAAATTATACTTGAATAGAGTACTTCAAGGAACACACCCAGATACTCTCCAAAGCTACCAAAAGTATGTTGAAAAGAGTGTAGACAGATAGATAGATAGACAGATACCTCTGACCTCTACTTCTAGTCCTTGGATGGTAAGGCACATTTATCTAAATAAAGCTACAGCTGAAAATGTCACATCCCGGACACATCCCTCCATGTTGAACACAAGCGATCATGTCTGGCTGAGTAACAATATGAGCTAATCCGTCCTCTAATAGAAGACAGAAAACTAATCCAAAACTTCAGCTAAAGTGCTTATATTTATTTCTATTAATACCTTGAAGATGTCTGACGGTGACGCACTCTGACAGGGGAATCAATATCGCCATTTTTTAATATTTCTTCTGGAGAAAACTCAAGAATGTGTCTCTCAAAGTCATCAGTCTGCTTCCAACAAATCAGCGGTTAACAGTTTGGCAGTTGCCCATCATCAACTGCCTTCCTCCTGTGTGTGTCTATGTGGAGGTGGAACAGGTGAAAATGACAGGCAGCTATCACACCACCAGCCCATCTCTCTGCAGACTGCACCAGCAGCACCACCAGGCAGGTTGTTATTTACTGCCTTACAGCAGCCGCTTGGAAGTTCTGGAGGCAGATGCGATGAGAGTTTTTAAAAAGCGGGAGGTTTTCAGCAGCAACTCTCTCTATTTTGACCGATGTTCTGTTTCAGCCCAAAATAACGCTAAGGACAATCAGGTTAAAAGATTATGCTGATTGCCTCCGCCAGCCAATGGTGATCTGTGCGGTGAACTTGAGAGTCCCACAGAGACAAACAATGGCACTCATTGGATTACGGGTTTTTAAAATAAAACTTGGTGTGACGAGAGGATAAAGACCCGTGATCCCCTTTTCCTCTCTAATTCTCTTTGTTCGTCCTTCTACCTTGACTCAAGCCTTTTTTTCCCATTTGTAAGGTCAAGTAGTCCACATTTTGATTAGTGATAAACGATGAGTTGATTCACTGATCAGACGATTGACAGAAGATTTATCAGGAACAATTTTGGAGGTGTATGTATCAGTAAAGGAAACCGTTCTAGCTTTTCAAATGAGAGCATTTTTGTTTGTTAGTTGAAGGAAAACAAGACATTCAAAGATGTCACCTTGTGTCTAATGTCAGTTAAACTTTGTTGGTTGCAGTTGCTTTTTTAAATTATTATTATTTTTTGGCTTTTCGCTTTTATTGGACAGGACAGTGGAGAGAAGACCTGAACAGAGAGAGAGTGGGGAACACACGTAGTAAAGATCCGCTGCATTCAGGAGTCGACTAGGGCGCGAGGGCTCATGTGGTAACGTGTCTCCAACCATTCGCTATAGTTTAATAGTTGTTAACTGACTCACAAATTGAATTATTGGAACCAGTTGAAAATTCGAATAGTTTATAGAATTCGGAATGTGTGAGTAGCTGTTGATTTAGCACCAGGCAACATGAGAGAATACAGTATGGTTAAGCGTTATTCCCCTGTTGGAGAGTTGTTTTACTTGATGGCACAGACCAGGGAGTGGCAGTGGAAACATGGTCACAATCTTCTTCCTGAGTTATGGCATTGAATAATGGCCAGAACAACACTATAACACAGTGAAGTTAACCTTGAATCTTTTGGATATTCAATATCATCACCATCATTTATCCTGTTAAGACTTGTCATTGTCATAATTAGCATAAGAATTCTGAGTTGAGGCCAAAAATATGTTTTGAGGCCACAGTGACTGTGACCTTTGGACCTTGACCTTAACCAAATTCTAATCATTTCATCTTTCCAGGTGGATGTTTGTGCCAATGAAGAAATTTCACATGCTAATACTGAGATGTCAAGTTGACTTAAATGGGACGGACGGACAACCTCGAAAAAGTGTGTGAAGAAACTGAGGGACTTGTTGTAGCCAAATTTTTAAAAACTAACTGTTCTCCTACTATAAAATGTATAGAATATACCGCACACATTTAGTAGTAGTATGGACTTGGGATGCTCTTAATTGTATGCTTAATTCCAAAATCACCTGAAACTAAGATGAGACTGGAAACATTGTTTTATTATCTTTGCTAATAGATGCTACGAACAATAAGTAATAAATCTACCAGTGAATACTTGTTGGTAGTGTAAGTGCAAAGTTGAGCAAAAATGATCACATCAACAAAATGAAACCAAGACTGAAAGATACTTTTCCTTCTCAAACCAGGAGACTTAGTCACCCAAAGTCAAAATATTTATAAGTCCATTACAGAGCTAGACGAAAATCCCCACCTCCCTCAATTAAACCACTTGAAATCAGATAAACTGTAATATCACTTGCTGTTGGACACTTTAGCAGGACATTAGCTATCAAGCATCGAGAAAATCAATTACTGGCACTGAAACATTACAAAACAACAGCCAAGAATGAAGTCTGTACCCCCCACCTCAATTCATTATTCATATTGCACAGTTACTGAGTGACCAAGCATGACAAAACGAGAAGGAATTCCCAGCATGTAACGAGGAGAAAGCGCCACAACAGATTTATGCTTCATTAATCACACGGGATCCAGGCCACTGCAAAGCGCCCATCTGCACCGCAGCCAACATACAGAAAGCCTCAGACTGGAGCTGCTAACAGCAGACCACCACCATTATAGGGGGAAACACAGGATTGTAAATGCTAATGCGTTTCGCCACCATCACACACAAGCTCGCCCTATCCAAATGCTAAAAGGTCTCTTTTCTATTGCCAGCACTCACCCTAAATACTCCCACTACCACCTCCAAAACGTATTTCTGGTCAGCGCTGATATTATGAGCAGAAAAATAACACCACATACAGATCATTACAGCTACAGTGACTTAAACTGCTGGTTCTTTTTGAGACAAAAGAACATGATTTTAAAAAAAACTGACAGAGGCAGTGACCATGGGCTAGTGAGGTATAAAGAGGAGAGGAAGAAATAAAAAAACAGACGTGGGAAGGAGGAAGAAAACAGCAATTAACACCGCTTGGTCACTAATGCTGTTTTCTTAGCACCATTAACAACATGAGGATAGAGAGAGGGCTGACCATCTCAATCTTCCAATAAGACTGGACGGGACCCAAACATTGTTAGCTGCCAATCATGAGTTGTTGCAGCTCTCACACACAGGCAATCAAGGCATCTGTGTGTGTCCTGCTTCCCACACACAACCCTTTATCCTATAACTCAAGGATAAGGCTGCAGAGATTCTGTATATTTTTCTTATCATCAATAAATCCAAGAAAAGACCAAACCACACGAATTGATCCTATCAACAAATATTATTCCTCAGTGCCGCAGAGCTCCATTATCTTCCAAAAACACAATAGTGAACCACACTGTTGCACTGGGCATTATGTTCCTTTGTTACCATGAACACATAGCATCAAGCATGCCCACACATTATTTTTTTCAGCATAAACGCCTGATATTGTGCTCACTGATGGCTGCTTCTTCCCAAGCTTTGAAACACAACCATAGTGATGTGCAGTGTCATTGTCAGGTATCTCTCACAGAGTTAGTGCCCCAAATTGACATTTTCTTATTGATTGTACTTAAAAAGACAAAAACATGTAACGGAACAAGTTGAAATAATCCACGCTTGGGCTGCAACCTTTGCTTCTGTTTTGATTTCAAATGACTGCAAGATGCAAGTACCGTACTGTTGGTGGAAATGACAGATATTTTTGCTGATTTAAATCGTTGCTTATTCAGTTCAAAGTTTCGCAGCCACTGACCGAGAAGTTCGATCAGTCTTTTTCTGGATGCGCACACCAGGTGACTGCATTAATGTTTATACCGATGTGATGTTCAGTGGCTTACTCGCTGTCTTCAAATTAGTAATACATTCAGTTTCTGAAGGTATTAGGAGCTCAAAACTCAATAATCTCATCCGCTTTACTCTGTCATTTCATAAATTATTACAACGATATCAATCATGGCTGCTTGTTAGTTACTTGCTACTTGATAGGACAAAACAAAACAGTGAAAACAGTGGCAGTTCAGATTGATTATCAGGCTAGTATACAACTGGCTTTATATACCCACCAGCAACAATGTGTATTTATCTGCAGCTGAAAACAGTCCTGTTACCGTACTTGGAATGATACTGAAACACATTGTTGGTTCTGGCCTGACTCTGGTCAAACATGAAACTTGTAATCAATCACCCAAGACAATGAAATTGATCTGTATCAAGTTTGAAAGATGGGAGTTCCACTACATCTGTAGTGTAACAAACAACAAAATGAGTGCAGTTGACCTGTGGGAGCAGCTGATCCCACAGAGACCACTCTGCAGTCCTGCAAACGTGATGGAGTAGATGTATGTTTCACTTCTCCCCTGTCCAGGAAAGGTGGGAGAAGGAATGAGTCTTTTCCACCACCACCACCACCCCCGTCCACTCAGTGAACCCACAGGCAGAGTCTAGACTTAGTCTTGGGATGGAGAGGAGGGGGGGAGGGGTTCAAACTGCAACAAATGAAGACAAATACCCAGCTGCCCTGGTGGCCAGGGGAATGATCCACCCCAGCTGATATATGGGAAGCTGATGGGGGCGGTCTGACAGGGTCTTCAGCCAGTCATGTTCAGCTCTGTCCTGTCTGAGCTGCAGAGGGGACGACAGTTTTCTGCAGTGTAATTTATCATTGGGAGCATGCATTACATGCTTCTGATCCTGTCAAATATTCATCTGTGTTTGAGAGAAAACAAATGATTCATTTAACTGGGCTGCAATTTATAATCATCTTCATTATTGATTAATCTGCTGAACATTTTGTCGACACTATGTAAATGCTCATCAGAAATGTTGTAAAAATGTTTTGTTTTGTCCCAACAGCAGTCCAGGAACCCCAACATCCTCGGTTTCTATCATAGAGGAGAAAATAACAGGAATATATTAACCTTAATGGTTGCGGGAACCAGGACATTTTGCCATCTTTGCTTCCAGAAGTTTTGATCAACCGTCAACTACTGATTGCAGCAGAAAAGTCCATGAATGTATGGAAAAGTTTTTGTGTGAAATTATAATACACAACTGCAGCAGGATGTCATCTTTCAGTCAATGTTAGACTTCCTTATTCTATATTCATCCCAGCAAAAAAAAAAAAAGGCCAAATACTTGTATGTACGGAAGGCGACATCCACAATCACCTCATTTGTTCATCTGGCAGAAGAAACGACTAAAAATACAGCAGCTCTGCATTCACCTGTGTGTCTCCGTGCAGGTACAGGCTGTTATCTGGAAATCCTCTCACGCACATGGCTCACCTTCGAAGATAAAACACCCAGCGCCAACTTTTTCCGCCAAGGGCAAACTTCTGACCTCGAGCCACAGTGTGCAGGCTGTGAATGGCACGCGCAGATGCGTCAGTGACCAGCGGTTTGCAGTGGAGGTGCAGGACCTTTCTCCCCTGCATCCCACAGGTCCAGCTGGATGTGTCAGAGTGATGGTGCACTCACCGTACGTGGATCAAGTTGTTATGCACTTCTACCGCATGCATCCAGGCAGCGACACTGAGAATAAAAACGGCTACGAGCTGAGGCTGGAAAAAACGCACCGCACCAGTCATTCTTCACAAACACGAACGCGAACGGTGAGGTGGCGGGGTGTGTGTGTGTGTGGGGGTGGGGGGTCTACTCACCACAGAATGTGCTGTTATCTGTGGAGCAGCAGCAGCAGCGGTAATGTTTGTCTCCCCGGTGCCAGAGATGATGATGATGATGGTGAGATGCTGTTGCATCGCCGTCTGCTGCAGGCAACACGCTGATACAGCCACTGCGGTCCACATCTACCCGCTTCCCCAGCCTCTGGTGTGCGCGTGTGTGTCTGTGAGAGAGAGAGTGTGTGTGTGTGTGTGTGTGTGTGTGTGAGGGATATGGGAGGGAGGGGAGGGCTGTCTGCTTCACGTCAGGTGGACATAGACGTGATGCTGTGAAATGAAACGGACAGATCCTCGTCAAGGTTTTTTTTAATGCAGTCCGCCTCAGCTCACAGACAACTCTCTCTCTCTCTCTCCCTCTCTCTCTCCGTCTTTCCCATGAATCCTCCTCTCCTCTCCCTCCCCACCGGGTTGGGCATGCCCAGTCCCTGCCTCCTGCACGAGCACCACTTTATTAGTAAGTAGGTAGGAGTTACTCAGGTTGACGTACAATCTAAACTTGACATGCAAAATACATGTGACTATTATGGTCTGTTTAGACTGTTTAAAGCTGACTAAGCCATGCAACATTTCAACACAAGATCCAAGAGCCATTCAATCATTTATTCAGTGAAGGGAAAACACGATTCTTCTGCACAACAGACATAATCAGTATACTGCCATACATATACATAACTAAGAATAAGAAACAAAAAACACATCATTGTTGCATCTGCTAAGGATGCAATCTTTCACATCTTTATCAGGATTCTTGTAATAGAATTTAGAATAGAATTTAAAATCCTCCTCCTCACCCACAAAGCCCTTGATGGTCAGACACCATCCTATCTTAAAGCGCGAATAGTTCACTACAATCCCACTAGAACACAGAGCTCCCAGAATACTGGCTTGCTGGTTGTTCCTACAGTTTCCTCTGCTGTGGAACTTTCTCCTAGTTTGGGTCCAGGAGGCAGAAACACCCTCTGTACCTTTAAGAGTCGGCTTAAAACTTCCCTCTTTGATAAAGCTTATAGTTAGGGTTGGCTCAGGCGTTCTTGAGCCATCCCCTAGTTATGCTGCTATAGGCCTAGACTGCTGGGGGATTTCCCATGATGCATTTGAGCTCCTCTCTCCCTCTCTGTATATATTCATATCCCATAAATGCATGTCTTCCCTTTCCCGTAGTTTTGTGCTCTTCCGTCTCTCTCTCCTCTTCTGTCTCTTTCTGCAGGTATTTCTGCCTCTGGAGCTGTAGAGTCTGATCTGTGATGACAAGCCTCCTGCTGCTCCTTCAATCGTCTCTCTGCTCTGTATAATAACTTTTGCTGTGATTCTGTGCTATACAAATAAAATTGACTTGACTTTATATAGAAAACAAAGTAAATACAGGATAACAATATAAAAGAAAACTTTTAATTTACTTACAGGGTTTCACATCTTATCGTACTGGTAAGTGTAAGTGGCTCCAACACAATTTTCTTGCTCTGGGGGAAGGTTTATCAAAGTTTATCAAATCTCTTAGGAAACAATTCCACATTTGTTTTAATGTAGGCACTCACACCTTCCATATAAACAGAATAAACAGTGAAAAGTTAGCGTGCTATAAAGGATTAAATCTAATTTAATAAAATACAGTGGCACCTTAACATAGTTTGTCTTCAGTAAATTGATCATCTGCACAGATGCTTATCTTGAGAAGTTTAACTATTGTTTTAGATGCAGAGTTACTTTCACACATTTTAACAGACAGAGATTTAGTCTGAAGGTGATGTACACTCTGAATTTCCTTTGGCTTCCACAACACAGAGAAGCAGATCTGGTCAGGTGTTTCCTGGCAATAATGGGATCAATGACTTCCACAGGGAAATAAACACACTCCTGTATGATGAGACCTTGGGACACCCATGAATTTCCTCACATTGCACTCTGGAGTGTAATAATCCAGCTCTTGTGTGTGTGTCAGATAATGAACTCATCTTCAAATCACATTGATCTGAATGTTAATAAAGCTGAGAGCCACTGTATACTCCACAGTCACTGCATATTTGACTTTTTGTATGTTTTACCATAGGAATTATAAGGAGATTTAAATGTGTCATTTTTATTTTAGCAAGAATTGGAAAACAGAGGTAAATGAAACTATTTGAGGATTATTCTTCCACTTTTTTCCACTCTTCTGTGAGAAATCATTCATTAATAACTGACTTTTTAAAAAAATATAACACATTAATAAAACAGCAGCTAAAACTAATCATAGAGGAGAAAAGACTCAGAGTCTGACTCTAATGAACGTCATGTTATTTGATGTGGTTTAATCACAAATTTAAATGTAAAAACTTAAAGATTAATTTATGAAAATAACTTGTTAGTCCAAATGGACAAAGATGAAAAAGAGACAGGAGCATATTTTGTAGAGTGCAGTAGCTATGTGATTTTTCTTTAGGTTTTATGTAAAGTAATGATGGTAAAAAGATTGAATTAAGATTTTACAATTTCCATATGTCAGACAGAGTCTTCAAACCTCCATCTCAACGTCACTGTCTCCGTCATTTCTGCTGTTGTGAGGTACTGCAGGTAAAACATGTGCTTAAACAGCTATTTTCCTGCTGTTTCCTTTTAGACCACAGTGATGGTTGTATCTCTAGTTGACATTCATGCTCATCTACATTGTTGACTTCAATTCCTGCTGGAGGCGTTAATGTCAGTTTACTGTACCCTGCATTAAGATTGTGTTGGTTATGATTCCTGCTAAAATCCCTTTTACTCTCTGGAGTCCTCCAGCTGCACTGATGAGTAGATGAATAATGTAGAGATCTCTACATCTATAAGAGGGGTGGTTCAGTAGCATCAGTGTAGCAGGCATCTTCCAGGATTCAGCATTCATTTATCCGTCACCTCACAGTAAGTCCCAGTGAACCTCCAACACTACAACACCCAACAGGTGTGATGCTTCTGATGTGAGTTTTACTGACACTGTAAAGATGTTTCAGGCAGAGACCAGGTCCAGGACTAAAGTGAACCCACACTGTGACATGAGTAGAATGGGTGCTTCAGTGTTGTTTTATACTTGTCTGCTGCATCCACAGAAACACTGAACTCTGCCTGAAGCTCTTTAACTTATTACACTTAATACAGTAAGGTTACGCTTTGTTTGTTTAATATTAGAATTCTGTTACTCTGTATTGTAAGTCTACAACTTTTTCCTCATGTGACACCTATTGCATTTTCATTTTCTGTCATCTCTTCACTGCATCCTATAAACATTACTCATTCATTCATCAATATATTCTTTATTTTTTATGATCTTTAGCCTTTTTCTGAAATGGATTTTGAGAAGGTGTGCATTGTGTGTTTTAGCATAAATCACTTGATAAATGCACATAAAGGAACAATCTGCAATAACTGTAAGTGGTATAAAATTGAATGGCAACTCTTTACATGTAAGTACATGGGACACAATTGAAATGTAAATCAAGAAATGGTGCTTAATGTCAAATACAGAAGTGATAGAGTTTACAATATATGTTAATGCAAATGTATTTACTTGTGACATTATACACAAAAAGTTTTGACATTACTTGTGTTACTTGACAATGTTTTTATTACATTATAGGCAGATTGTTGGGCTCAGGATAGATATAGAGGGTGTTGTCAGTATATTATATATGTAAGTGATAAAATAGTCACGTTCAGAGGCATGCAGAGACATTTAATAATTTTGTTTTCATGTTTGGTTCACACTTGGTCACAGTATCACATCACAAACAGAGTGTGGACACACCAGTCATCATCCGTATTAATTGAAAAGGGCCACAGCAGGAGCACAGGCTCTTATCGAATCAGCAGCTTTGTGCGCAGCAGCCTGGAGCTCATATTAAAAAGATGCAAGTTAAATGTTATCAGAGCAGTTTGTGTAAATCCTCTTAACCTCAGACTGCAGCCGGTTATTGTGGTGGTTCTTGAAGCAGGGACCACAGACAGACAGAGACCCCCCCAGCAGAATGACACACTGTTAGACTTCACTTGGTGCAGTGAAGGTAAAACAAAGAGAAACTGCCTGAAGATGAATGATATAACTTCCCATCTTCTCCAGAGCAAAAAGAGTACGTAAATAGGAAAACTCCTCATAATAAAACCAAGTGTTAAATTGTTCTCTGCATGGTGTATCTGTTACAAGTGTCCAATACGAATCTTACATAGGAATGTGGGTTTCTTTCCCCACAGTCAGACACTTTGCACAAGTCAGAAAATTTTGAACATTAAAGTCAACTTTAAAGTCCAAATTAAATCAAAATGTTGAAACTTTCCTCACCTTGCTTTTTTTCTTCATATCTGTTGGAGTTTGGTAATGGTACATACATGTAGATACGTGGATTTGAAATGTATTATTTATAGTCAAAGACATGAAGGGTATGCTGTGTGTTTGCCTGAAAATGACACAAATGAAGTTTTATTTTTATCTATATTTTTATTTGTAATCTTATTCATGACAGAGCTATAATATATGGAAGATGCTGTTTGGACCCAAAGATCTTTATTAGATCAGTGAACGTTGTGTCATCGTTTGTGTTGTGTTTAAATCAATCAGTAAATGATAACACAGAACCTTTTCAGTCGTAGAGTGCGTATCATGTTGTTTCATATTGTAGCTTATTTTCTGTGTCAAAGTTTGTGTTGGAAATGTAAACTAATGAAAAACTCACTTCCACCCCATAAACCACAAAGTACAAAGTCACATTAAATCACATTAATACCATTGATGACACTCTGCATAGAACACCCAGAAAGAGTTTTTAAACAGTGTTTTCCTTTGCTTTGAACCCAGTGGCTGCTTCACTGCACACAGAGCAGAAATACCCCTAAAACTCTTGTCTGCCCTCTGCTGGCAGAGGGCAGCATCGTGCACTGTGGTAGAAGTGGATCAAAGGGCAGCAGCTGCTCAGACTCTCTGTGTTTGATCTGTTTTCACTTTTCTGTCTCCTCCACAGACTCAGTAACTCTTCCTTTCCCCACCAGCTGCTTCACTCTGACTCTGAAGAGCAATTAACTCTTCTTCTTCTCCTTAAAGTGTGTAAATCAGTCTGAAGGCTGCTGCAGTTAGTTAGACATAAACTCCTTGTTTGGAAACAGTGCACGCCTGCTCTATTTCATCACAGCTGTAAGATAAGACACATTAACATGCTGAGAGGCCTCTTCATGCTTTGTCCAGCAGATGGCCCCACAAGTTCATTCTTTATTTCTAACTTAGACAATCGTCCTTTTTAATCTGTGTAAAGATGAATTAATGCACAAGAGGAATATGTTGTGTCTGATCTTGTCCTTTGGTGATCACTGGCTCTGACAGATATAATGACAAGGTTATTTAAAACATTACACCTCACAGCTTTATAAGCTAATCTGAGTCTTTTCCTTGTCTCTGCACCACCTGAATTTACAGTTATTTCCTAATGAGAGGAAGATGTGTGGATGTGGACTTCACTTTGTGTCCATGGCTGGGTTAACCTGCTCAGAGTGAGAGCTGCTGGGCCTCCATCACCCACAGTTTCTCCACCTTATCTACCTTAAAGCTCTCAGAGCCGAGGTGAGAGAGGATGGAGGCTACAGAGTGGTAACATACTGTTACTGAGGACTGATGATAGTGAATGTTTGTATAGGTTGTAAGGTTTACTTGTATAACATATTTCAGCAACAAGGTAATTCAGAGTTCTTTACATCAGGTATAAAAGGTATCAAGGCCAAATGTAAAAGCAAAATAAGACAATATGAAAAAGCATTTAGATGTGAATTTAAAAGAGTTAAATGGAAAATAAAAATTCCAAGAGTAAACGTTACAGTGCAGTGTGAGAAATGAGTGATTATTAATAAAAGATAGTGGCAAACAGAGAGGTCTTCAGCCTTAAATGAACTGAGCTTCAGCAGACCTGCAGTTCACTGAGAGTAAACACTGAACACTGCTTCTCCAGGTTTAGTTTTGACTCTGAGGACAGAAAGCAGACCTGAATATTAAGATCATCTTATTGTGATAATCTTTTCCTTATACATTTGTTTTAATGAATCAATTTAATCCACTGCCATACTGTGGCTATTTACTGACATTATTTTTATCATTTTACACCTTTGTTCCAGTCACATCTGTTTTGTGGTATTTTTTTTCTCCTCATATTTCATCCACTTTATTAAAAGTCTGTCTTATATGTTCTTGGCCCAAACACTGCTGCTGTAACAAAGATTTTATGTGTCAGAGAGGCTTTTTCCTGCTTATATAAAGTTGGCTTTACGTCAACATCAGCTAAAATGATAAAGTAATAAAGCAGGATCCTTATCATGCAGGATAATACTGTGCTTTAGTTGTGCATTTTCCCATATTCTCAACAAACTTACAGATAATCAGTTGCAACATAATGAGCCTGGTTATCTTTGCCCTGTTGGTAAATCAGCCCTGATGCTGTAGTCTTACACAACTGCTCACCCCACTGCTTCACATATACTGTAAGTGACTCACTGCCCTTTTGCCCAGATTCCAACAGGACATCAATGAGCAAATTCAGTTTTAGTGCAATTACAGATAAGACGACTGCACATACAGTCAACCTTTCACTGAGCAGGTGTGTGGATTTTACACGTGGAGACAAAAAGCTTAAACTGAGATTTTGCCCTATTTTTTTAAACCATGTGGGTGCACAGCAGATGAACTGAATTCTTTATAAACTGTATTTGTTGAACAGGTTTAACCCTGACTGTCTATAAAATGTCAGAAAGTACTGAAAAATGTTCATTGAGATGTCTAGTTTTGTCTGGTCAGTGGTTTATAATTACAGATAAAACAAGTAAGTGTTAATGTCTGCTTTATTTCTGCACCCAGAACAAAAGCTATAGCAACTTTTTGGCATTTTTACTTTAAAAAAGTATTTGAACGAGTGAGCAGCAGTAGACACTTGCGCAAAGTAAAATGAAATAAAACAAATATACATAGCATTTAACACAAATAAAGTGCTGTAGATAAAATGAAAGAATAAAAATAATGTCCACTGTAGTTCAGGTAAGGGTGGAAGAAGAACTCAGATCTTTATTTAATTAAAAGTAGCAACAACACAATGTCGAAAAACTTACATGTAAAAGTACTGCATTCTGAATTTTACTTGAGTAAAAGTACATAAAAGTATCAGCATCAAAATGTACTTAAAGTGCCAAAAGTACCTATTACGCAGAAAGTTTTAGGCACTTTAGATGTTTAAATATGCAAGAGTACTTGAGTAACGGTAAGTAAATGTACTTGATTACTTTCCACCACTGGAAATAAAGCAAATTGATAATAGTGACATAACGACAGTAAAATAAAATAAGAATATAATAAAGCTTGTAAATCAGTGTTCATTGTCAAAGTTATCAGTGCCTGGGTGGTGACACAGAGTGGTCTCCACCATCACCATCCCACCTGATGATAATACGTCACAGACAAACCCCGCCCCATAGCCGCCTCCATCGCTGCATGCTCGAGACCGAGAACGTGCTCTCCCTACGTCAAACCGCACAGTGACACAGCGAGAAATACCGGAAATCCTACCTTCATAATAAAAGTTAGGACTGCAAATCATTATTGTTTCCATTTATCAAGTTTTCTTAAGTGACTCATAAGTATTTTTACTTTCCTCCAAAGTTGAACTTTTAGCCATATGATAAAAGATATAATATTATACTATTACTACTACTACAACGGGATAAAAACAATAATACTTTATTTTGAAAATCTAAACGGAAACAGGTTGTTTCATTGTAGCGACCTTGTGGCTCTGACGAAAGTGAGTGACAGTAGGGAAGTGCATCTGGCGGTACCGCATCCTCCCGTCCTCTAGGACTGTAACCGGTGATAAGTCGGCCACTGTCGACTGGATTTAAACGGGCCGTAGGTAGAGTGTCAGCCAGTTCCCTCCAGAAACTTCCACACCTCGGGATTTTAGCGGGGGAAAAAGCTGATAAAACATGAACGAGAGTGAGCTCAGTTCCCTGCCGGTGGAGTACGACTTCGAGCGACGTTTCGACGAACGACGAGCCCTGGAATGGATGCAGGAGAACTGGTGAGTAGAAGAGAAAATTAACGTGCACAAATTACAAGAAACAGAAATTTAAAAATGTCGACACGGTCCTCCTCCTTCTCCTTCTCCCCCTCCTCCTCCTCATGCCCCGGCAGACTGTGGTGGGTGGTGGGCTCCTGTCTGTACTTCATGTCCTGACAGGGCTGCTGGCCATGCGGACCCGGTGTCTCACTCACGTTGTTTTTAAACTACTCACATCTCTCTGCTTTAATGCGATTTGTAATGCACCTGAATGCATCACAGCCTTATCCCGAAACTCGTTAAAATGATCCAGAGTTACCTTAAGAAGCTGAGAAATCCTATTTTACCCGCTTTAATTCAAATGTCCTTGAGGATGCAGTGATATGACTTCATCTGTGCTGTCATAGGCCAGCCATGGTCTGCATGACTAGATTTAATTTCATTAACAGCTCTTTAAATAAACATAACATCTTCTCTGCGAACATGAAAAATAAATCCAAACATAAATACTCACAAGTCACAAGTAAAAGTCATGCATTCAAAATGTTACCTGAGTTAAATACAAACGTATTTGTATCAAAATCTACTTAAAGTATCATAAGTAAAAGTAATCATTGTGCAGAATAAGTTATTTCAGAAAAATGTATATTAATGGGTTTTTAATTATGATGCATGAAGGATAACTCTTACTGATGACTGTATGTTGTTGATAGGGAGGATAAGGAATAGTTGTGTGCCTGGCCATATTGAGCAGCTGCTGCAGTGTAATCTAATGGACAATCGTCCATCTCTAAGTGCTTTTGTCACTGACAGGCTCAGATTGTGTCTGACAACATTGTGGATAGGATTCCTACAGAGATAGACCTTTTTATTAAAGAGTAAGATCCCTTTTGTTTAACCAGAAGCATCACTATATATCACTACCAGACTCCATAGGAAAAAACAGTAATTTAACTGAGCAGAACACAGGAGCTGCTGGAATACCACTGCCTCCCTCAATTAGTCTGTGTTGTTGTGTGGTACTGTTACGTATGTAAAGGATCTGAATACTTCCTCCACCACTGAAAGTCACACAATAACACAAACTAACAGACTGAGGCAGTGGTATTCCAACAACTCAGCTTGGGAAAATCACTGTTTTTGTCACTGGAGGCTGGTAGTAAGGTGTGGTGATGTTTCTGGTTAAATTAATCTCAACCTACAAATTAACTAGTAACTGAAGTTGTTGTTGGGCTAAAACATTGAATTGAGGTATAAAGTAGCTGAAAATAGAAAAACTCAAGTAAAGTAAAGAGTTTCAAAACTGTATTTGGTTACTGTCTCAATCACTGCTGCTTGTTTGCCAGGCAAATGCCTTCCATTGTTCAAAACGCCTTGTAGAGAGGAGTGATCCTTATTGAGAAACCCACTGCGGAAACCCAGTAAGCATCCACACATTTTTTAGCCCTCACTTGATGTAACCGCGGCAAGACTGAAACTCAATGTAGCAATGCTTCCCATTCCTCCACCAGCTTGTTCTGAGCTCCACATTGTGCGCAGAGCATGAAAAATGTAGACACCTTCAATAACAAGTGGACAACAGCAGGGGAGCTTGGCTGGTTGTTGCGTAATGTTTGACCTACTTTTCCAAAGCAAAGGCTCAGAAGTTCATGTCGCATAAGCAATTCTCTTTTCTCAGGGTGTAGCTGTGCAGTGGGTTTTCACCCTCTTCATCTGCTCTTCCTTGTTGCATCTGTCAGACAGCATTCTACATGAGAGGGTATCGCTTGAAATGTTTTTGACGCAGGTGCTGATAACATAGTGACGATGCATCGCTCCACTTTGAGAACTATTTAAACTTGTTTTTCTTTCCAGACTTGATTAAGTGACTATTTATTTTCACAGCCACAAATGATCAGTCGATTAATCCATCAGTCAGTCGCAAGAGGTGTTTAATCAGTTAATTGTTTAGTCATTTTTCAAGCAAAGACACCAGATGTTCTTTCTGGGATTTGCTTTGTTTTCTTCGTCATAGATGATAGTAAATTTAATGTCTTAGGTTTTGACTGTTGGTCAGACATTGTGCAAGTATTTTATAGACCAACAGATCAATCAAGAAATTAATTCAGATTAATCACCGATGAAAATACCTGTTAGTTGGCTTTATCAGCCGGTTATCATAAACAGCAGAGGTGGTTTGAATTGACAGATAACCAGTCAGGCTGATATTGGTCAGTGCAGATATCAGTATCTGTGTGGCGTCAGCCGATAAATGACAAGAACCGAAGGAAAGAGAAAAAGTTAAATATTCATTTTTGAAACAGTCAGCAGTCCATAAGAAGCTGGAACCAGTGAATGACTTAAAATGATCAATTAATGAGATACGCTTGTTGTTATATAAATATACAAAACCCTCTGTTTCATTTCACAAAATATCTCAAATATTAAATACATTCAGTGAAGAACTTTGCCCGAAATAAAGTTTCAAAAAAATGGCAAAAATCTTTTATTTAAAATTTGTAGGAAGTGTTAGCACATAATCCTATGCACATGTATTACGAGTGTACTAAAGTGGAGCAGGCCTCATGTTTTCACCACACGGTGTTGCAGTTTGCAGAGAGGGGTTTTTCATCTGGTCGTATTAGCCCTGTTCTCATTCTCATTCATCTTAATGAGCCACACACTTTAGCATGCAACCAAGGCTTCCTCTTTATCTGTCTTTCACCACTCACTGTATTCCTCCAGTACACTTTGTTCTTGGGACTGTGTGTCCCGAGAGCACTGAACACCAGAGTCAAAAGTCCTTAATCTGGTGTAGATAACAATCATTAAGGCAACATGCAACTATTTAACCTTGAAATAACAGCCTCAGAGTCATTGTGATCGTGACACTGATTCTGTAATAGGGAGAGACTGGAGTTCTTTCATTCCCACCTCCAGCCCTGGAATTACCTGGGTTGAGCGAGTGTGATCTCCCCATAAGAAGGTGTGTGTGGGCTTACAGCACCACTTTACAAACAGAAGAAGCTGGTTCTGTGGGATTTCTTTCTTCATTTATCAAGATCATGAGTCTTGTGTCTGTCTCTCGAGTGATTGAGGCTTTGTTCTCAGTACATGAGTTGTTAACTTCTAGGCTGCGCTTGCTTCCAGTACCTGCAACCACCGGGCCTCAGAGCTCAACAGAGTCTAAAGCACCAGCTCCTTTTAGTTTAAGCAAAAGTTACATAAGCTGCTTGGCCATTAATGCGACCAAGCACCCCTGAACTTTTCTAGACAGCACCCAGAGAAGTTGTACAAGGAACAATATTCAAATCATTTCAACTGACATTAAACAGACTTCATCCTGTTGGGAGTTTCCTCGATATACAGTCCTGTAAGTCCCAACCGACGAATGATGTGTGAAGTAGAGTAGCCGCCGTCGTGAGAGTTCACAGGCGAGGGGGCGGTTGATGACATTTCTATCTTCTCCTCCTGCAGTGCCAATTTCCAGTAGGCGAGAACGAGTCTGACATGAGAGAATCTCCATCTGTCCACTGTGGCTGTGTGGAACGCGTAACTCCAGACATTGTCCTGAGCTCCAAATTGCTTCTCTCCTCTTTATATTACTGAATATCTTTATGCTAGGTCTGTTGGTCGAAGAAAACAACCATTATAAAGATATAATTTTCGACATTTTATAGACCAAATCAATTAATATGTGACTGATTAAATGATAGATGATAGTCAGCTTCAGCCTTGGTAGCGCACCTTTTTAAATGAATACCACTTGGGCATCTTTGTGAGCTTTGGTTCTCTCGCTCTCAGGGATGGATGGTGACCGAATATCAGAAACCCCTGCAGCATTAACTGGGTCAAGCAGCATTCACCAGACCAATATGTATCGTGTCAATCTGGACGGTCATCTGGCCTTTTCCCAAACCACCTCAGACTCACGCAAAGCCTCGCAGACCTCTTTTGTTTGTGTAAAGACAGGCAGGATTTTAAAGAATCAATGCAGCAATACGGTGTAATCTTATTCTCCAGCAGTTACTATTCAGCTCGAAGCTGTTCCCACAGGAGCCTGGATCGACCTTTTCGCTCTGTCGTCATTTTCATGCCGCCTGCTGCACTGAAAACAGTATCGTCATTGCCGATAAGCCAGGTGGAGCAAGCTGATGAAAACTGCTCATCACCACAGACCCGGCAGTTTTCATGGCCAGTGTGTCAAAAAAATTCTGTTAATCCTTTTGCTGTGATTATAAACGGTGGTAAACCTAAGCTGGTGTCAGAGTGAAGGCGGGTTTATAAACTGGACAAAAACTGTCACTTGTAAGTTGACTGACAAACAGCCTCAGAAGCAGACGGTGGAAATCATGTCATATTTGTTTTTGATTGCAGTCACTGTCCGCTCACACCCTAATTGTAAATGTCTTTTACGCATCTGTGTGATTATCTTGTGTTTCGTGGGTCTGATTAGGTGACGATGGGTTTATTAAGCGCTTCATCAGGAGAGGTCATCTCCTTCCTCTTTCTGCAATTCGATAGTCAGACCATATGTATGGCAGGGTGACAGGGAGGTTAGTTCACTTAGTAATGATTGGCTTTTTGTCCACTTTTTGTGTGCGAGGTTGTCTTTTCTTTGTCATTTGAACTCCTATCAGTGAATCAAACAAACATTTAACAGTGAATTTTCCTGAAGTTGAAAAGCAGGTGTGTTAAATGATCTATTTCTTTTGTAATCATCTATAATTTCTAAATGAACAAAAACCTGCAATACTACCTTTATTGTTCGAATTTTGAAGTGCAACCACATCACCTCTTATTTAGCGAGGCAGGTGGCAGGTTCCTCCATCTGTTTTTAAATTTCAGCCAAAATCCAGATGGTTTGTGTCCCTTGTACTGTTCTGTATTGGAATCCACATAGTCTCCATATATTTTTGTAGAAAGTGGCATGTTTCTTGTTGATGATGTTATATTTAGTATGTTCCCTAAAAGATCTTTATACCCGAAATGTTGACTGCAGAAACCCTCCTTGCCTTTTTTATATAAACCAAACTGTCTGGCGCTTCAGGAAAGAGATGATACCTGTCAGCTAAAGAACACGTAGTGGTGGAAACACTGATTAAATGGGATTATACCCTTTTCATTGCTCTTCAGTGCTTTTGTTGTGCTTTCTTTAAAATGATAGAACACATCTGGAACAAAATAATTGGAACACTGCACAGTATAATACACCTAACACAACAGTGGCACAAACTAAACTCCTCAACAAACCATAGTTGGATCAACACTGTGAGCAGTGTGCCTCTCATACAGGATTTGTTGCAGACATATTGTTGTTATTTTGCCCATCCCCTGTGGGGTATAACATATTTTGAAGGTATTAAGGTGGCAGGTGTAAGGATGAAGACAGTTACCCCTCTATTCTGCTTTTTTATTCAATATCACTAATCAGTGTTTCTATCCTCAGGTGCTCATGTTCTCGTATCGGAAGCAAGCGTTTTCAGACTGGGGCGGTCAGCACTTCATGAGGGAGAGGCCGAAAGCTGAACTCATACCATTAGCCCCTGTGGTCGCCTCAGCCTGGCCATCTTCAGGGTGAGTCCTCTCTTCATATTTTCCCTCATGTCTTAAGGGACTAAGGTGCAAGGATGAGGGACACACAACAGACTGCAGGGAGGGAATTTACATGTCTGTCGCCTCAAAATGTTGAAACCAGTCAGATGACATGACTACCAACACAATACTCACTGATTTTAAAAGTCGAGCTGTGCACTCTAGAAAGCGTCAAAGCCGCAGAATGGAAATGATCTTTACACCCTTCACAAGCTCAGACCCATATCCTGTGTCAGCACTGCGTTATCACACACTGCATTAATGTTGCTGTGAATACAGGGAAAACAAACATCTGTCCTCCGGACAGCGTAATAAGTTTGTTGTCTCATCTTTTCCAAAGAATTCTCCACAACATCGCCACCTGTAGTCTGCTAAGTTTATGTTATTTTTCATGTTTCATACAGATCGGCCAGGTTGTGGAATCACAACAATTAGTCGAAAGTAATTGAGTAGTCAATAATCAGGAAATTAATCAGAGCCACTGTTTGCTAGTTTTATAATAATTCCAGTTATTTTTTTAAGCTAAAAAGGCCAAACAGCTTCTGATAATAAACCAAAAAGTCTCTATGTGTTAACTGTTGGATCCCTTGACCTGGTAACCTGTAGCAACATTTTTTCACTGGTTTCCTGACCCTTTACAGACCAAACAATTAATCAGGTAATCAAGAAATAATCAGCAGATAGTGCAGCCCTGTGTGCTGCATGAGTTCCCCTTTTTCACTGATCATGAAGCCCTTTGAATTAAAACGCTGATTTTTATTTCAGCATTAGGCATAGGGATGAGGGAACGAGATTATATTAATACCCCAGAGAATTATGTAATTTATGTGAAATACAGTTACCGTATTTTGATATTTAAACCTCTGTCACTATATGTAACTGAAAGTAAGAAAAGGCTGAGCCCCTTCCCCGCGCCGAAACCCCCACAAACAAACAAACACGGTGCCTACTTTTGTAATCACTGCCAGGAGAGTTTGTAGAGTTCAGACCCACTGGCAGGTCACAGCAGCACTGCTGTCCTGCTCCATCACCGTGGATGTGCATGTGGTGCACCGAGCCCTCACCCACTTAATTCCCGAGCAGTGGGCATAACTCAAGCCCTCGCCACCCCTTCCATCGGGATGTGTGATACTGCATCTCTGGCCCCGGTTACCGCCACCCAGTCCCACATGTCTGTCCCTCACTAATAAACAAACACTACAGTTTATTCTGGCTGTAAGGTTATTTAGCTATTTATTAAACACACATACATCACCCCGTTACCAAACACCTCACTGGCACTAAATATTTATTCATCTGCCACTGAAAAAAGTCCCCAGATTCTAACCAGTGGACTTGTTGTTGAGTGCCATAGACAGCAAAATCTTTTTTCATGGGATTTGTTGACAATAAGAAAAGGTAGAACATCACCGCCCTTCTTCCCTCAACAAAACAATCTTTACAGAGTCTTGCAGAATTAGAAAACCGCCATGAAGAAGCCGATGAGACGACTGGGATCCACAGCACTTTCAAGAATCGCTTTTAGAATGAGAATATCCTTCTGATTCATCAACACAGACAATGAAAATTGAAGAGCAAGGCTTTTATGAGAAGTGCCTCGAGATAACTTCTGTTGTGAATTCTGCAGAACAGAGGAGTAATTTCTCCTGTAATATTTTCTAAATTGTAACCAATGTGGAAACCAACATCAGCAGATCAGCACTTTGAAGTACACAGCTCATCTCTGTATTCTTTGAACACTGAACTGAAGCGTGTTGGCAGGAATTCTTCCTGTAATCTCTGGATCACTGTATGAGTACACCCTACTGTAGCTGCAGGGCTCTTAGATGGTTTTATTGACATTAGAGGGATGAATAACACTGAGCCTTTTGGTTATGGTTGTAGAGAACATGGGAGTCCACTGTCAGGTCTAGTATCAATGTTTATATGAGAAACAGAAGACATGGGGTTGTAAAATGCTGCTTTACGTGTTGAAGTTATGACTGTTTGAAACCTAAAGTTTTTTTTTCTCACCAGAAAATATCAAAACTTAATGATGGTTTATACATAAGTCTGATGGCTGGTGTAGCAGTTCTGTTGGCTGTGCATTTCTGAATTTGTAGTTAGACCCATCTTCCTGAGGACTAGAAGAAAGCATTTATTGGATGACAAAAACTTTTAAGATGCCTTTAGGAATGAGGTATTAAAAGTCCATATTTGGTTTGTTTTGAGTCAGTTCAGTTTGATTCTTGAAGATTTGATGGCATGGAGATACAAATACTATAGTCTACAACATGGAACTCTTCAAACTGTCAAACACAGAGGCTCCATCATGTGAACTCTATGTTTCCTTGATTCAAATGTGACATTTGGTAATATTTATATTTATTATTTTGAATGACAACAAACCTTTTGGATCATTTAAATCATATGGAAATAGGTTTTCAATTTTATATATATAACTGTAATAACAAACCAAGTAAAAATACAATTGTACCATTTATAAGAAGGAATTAGCCTTTTGTATAACCTTT
Source organism: Lates japonicus (assembly GCA_033238685.1). NCBI lineage: Eukaryota > Metazoa > Chordata > Actinopteri > Centropomidae > Lates > Lates japonicus. The sequence continues at coordinate 14,759 of BRZM01001288.1, read as the reverse complement.
TTTGAGGACAAGGGCAACAGATTTGAAGGTTGATTTAGCATTTTAAAAGGCTGGATATTGTCGGTCAGGCTGAAAAATTCCTGTGTCCTGAACTGTTTTCAGTGCAGAACCCTATATTTCCAGAGCTCTTAAATTACACAAGACATTAATTTACTAATGTGTTTTCATGTTGTGTGGTCACTTTGCCAGTATCATAGGAGCCAGGACCGACTCACATGCTTCACGTCCTCACAACCAGCGGTTTCAGACAGTCGGGTAGACACCAGTTTCACAGCGCCCCATCACCAAATTCCTGGCATACCGCTTCCTCAGCAAGGCCCCGAGCTGGGTAAGCCTGATTCAATCCTAGGTGCTTCCACTGAACCTTTAACCCCAAATCCAGTCATTTCACTGTGAGGTCTACGCTCGAGCACTTAAACCTTCAGTAATTATCTTAAGAGCTGCCTCTGGGTTGAGATGTTGTCTCTGTGCTCGCGCTGTGGCCCTGCCTCTTCATGCTCTCTGTCGGACAGACTGGCATTTCACTTGGGAAATGGAGGCAGATGCTGAGGGTGTTATTAGTGTATGATTGATACAGACAATGCTTCTCAGCTGCAGGCAGGAAGTACATCTTCATCCTCCTCCTGGTCAGGCCATTACTCACCACAGGCATACAGACTGTGGCCTGTGTGTTGTTGGGAACATCGCCCCTCACTAAAGTAACCGCTGAAATTCGCGAATTACGAGACATATTACTGCAAACGACAGGAAAAAAAAAAAAGAAAATGAGCAGTCAGTTGATTTGACAGGCCAACACTTTATTTTGAGTTAATTGCTGTGTGAAATGATGAATCATTTTTATCTAATAACAGGAAGCAGGAGATTGCTACGCAGCTCATGCACAGAATGAAGGATCTTACTCTTTGATAAAAAGTTGTCTGTCTATGTAGGAAACATATCCATAATGCCGCCAGACACTTATAATAACAATCTGTTTTTAACTAGAAACAGTGGTTCTATCACCTGGTCAAAGCCACCATAATTTTACTCCCACAGAACACAGGAGTTGGTGGAATACCACTGCTCGAACATTTGTTTGTGTTATTGTGGTACTTATACTCTCTATGTAAAGGATATGAATACTTATCAATGAACGCCACACGGGTCACCACAAACAGCAACTAAACTGACAGATCAAGGCAGCAGTGTTCCACCAGCTCCCTGTTCTGCTCAATAAACTTGCTTTTGTCAATGGAGTCTGTAGATATAGAGTGATGTGTCTAGTTAAACAGAACCATTGTTGTCAGATACCTCATAAGAATCTGAGCCTGTCAGGTAAACAAGCACTTTAGTGAACACTTTAATGTGACAGTTGTCCATTGATTACATTGCAGCAGTTGTCATATTTTTGTTCCTGTCAATCATTTACACCTGAAAACATGGGAGCATGAGGTTCAAAATGACAGAGTCATCCTTAAGCCCAGGTGAATACCTTCATCTCCCAAGCCCCTCAGGTGACACTGTGTTCATCAAATTTTGGTGAAGCAGCGCTCATCTTCCTGCACTGGTACCACCACATCACTGTGCTTCTTACCCTGGTACCCTACAAGGACCAGGTAGTTGGCGGCGGTTGTTCATGACCATGAACTACATGGTTCATCTTTTTCATGTACACATATTATGCGGCCCGGGCAGCTGCCTGGCGGGTGCCCGCCCCGCGCCATGATCATCACGGTCACCCAGATCCTGCAGATGGTGATGGGCTGGGCCGTAGGGCCTGGTGTACTACTGATGAACGAAAGCGCTGTCCATTCAACCTGGGCAACATCACATGGGGGTCTCTGTACCTCAGCTACTTTGATCCTGTTTGCCTCATTTTCACAACTCCCACTCAAAGGCTCCTCCAGCTGCAGTATCCAAGTCAGAGTAGCATGTCTGCACCAGCGCTCACCAGTCGCCCCAAAGAGTGCCATATGCAGAAAATGACCAACAGTGTAAGGGCTATGAATGTGTGAGTCACAACTAGTAACTGGTTGCCCGGTCCCTCCTCTTGTTAGGACTTTTTCTAGGCATCTGTAGTTCAAAAACGATGATACATCTGTGATTTAGAGCAGTAGGAAGGAAGAAAGAGGAGACGGTTCAGACCTGTAATAAAGCTAAATATAATTTCATGATTATTGTGAGTACACAATGTAATATGCGATTATAGAAGATATGAGGGAAGAACCATGTTTTTTTAAGACCAACAGCAATCTATTTAAATCATTTAAATGATGGTTTCGGGAAAGTCACACTCTTGGACCAGTATGTGTGCAAATCAGGGCCAGGTTTATGTCAGAGGCTCATGCTTTTATATTGTAATGAAGAGATGTATCCTAAAAGCTCTGGAACCAGTAAGAAGTACTCTAAGCTTTTTAAATTGTTTAAGGAGTTGTTCAACATTTTGTGAAATAGTCATAACATGAGAAATTCCATATTTAGCTCTGGTTTATATTTCAAGTGAGGATCGACACAGAAGTATAAGGGCCCTGTTTGTTTAATAACAGTTTTCATAAAACTCAAATGTTTTTCCTTTGTGTTTTAAAAGGTTCAGTAGATGGTAGTGTAACTTTGATGAATTTGCAGCACAAATACAGCTTTATAGTCCGCCATAGATGTTAAGTTGTTCTTTTTGTTTGTGCATTGCTATTAGGCTGAATACACAGCCAAGCATGAGGTGGGCAGTGTTCACAGTTTTCATAAGAACTGACAGTTTTAAAGATTACACTTGAAACCCAGTTTCAAAAAGTTTGCATTTTCAATGCCTCAAAACCTGTGAACAGAAATCACATAGATGTATGTTTTATGCAAAACTGTTGTGGTGTAAACAGGGCCCGAACAAATCATTAGTCTTATGTCTGGAGTCAGGAGGTAGTGGCTAGCGTGAAGCTAGCATAAAGACTGAAGGCGTGAAACAGCTAGTCTGCCTGTCTAAAGAAAAAAATGCTGTGCTGGTTGCACAGGTTTTGGTTCATATGGATCGCCAGTGCAGTCACATTCAAGCAACAAATACTTCTTTCACATCGCTTGTGTACCGATTTAAAAGTGATACAGTGTGTTAATTTGTAAGCTTTTCAGGTGTTGGTGTTTTATTTTTGCCTTTTTCCATTGTTTCACGTTAGCCATTTCCTCCCGCCTCCTGTTTTACATTTAGCTAGGTGAACACATCCTGATCTCTAACGCACGCAAGAGCGCTTAACATTTTCCCTCAACTAATACCAGATAGAACCAAATAAAGCTTATTCCCCAAAAATGTTGAACTGTTCCTGTATGTTTTTAGCCTTTGAACAACTTTGCAATCTGCAGAATAGTAACATTAGGATTACCAGAAGGGAAAGAAGATCACATGCACTGAATGACTGAGGATGTTTGGTTTTAGCACTCACCACACACACACATACACTCATTCACGCTACACACAGCGCTTATAAAGCTGCTAGTCAGAAATTTCTCCCTACTTATTCTGCCATCAACCACATAGTATGTTATCTATTGGGCTGCGGTGGTTGCAGGGTAGCGAGATATGCTAATAACAATTTAATTAGGTGTTGTTTAAAAAGGGAAAATGAAGATCGCTTAATCCAGCCTTTACTCACATCTGCTCACACCACAAGCACTTATTAAGATCACATTCCTCAGCTGACAGATCGCCCCACAGCAAATTACTTGTGTACTTGCACATGACCTGGGTTGTCCTGTTCTTCACCTGTTCTTTTGTTAAAACATGTTTACACACTCTGCAATATTCTGCCTTTCTTTTACTCCTCACCTGAGAAATTACAATCAACAACTACCAGTCTGTATCTTTGATGAACTAATGTTAAAGTTACATTATGAGCTGCAAGGTATACACAGCGGTCAGGTGTATAAAGCTCTGTGTGCACAAACAGAAACACTCCTGTTGTCTGATGTAATTGTTTGAAACTGAGAGCACATGCACAAGCATGCAAGCTACATGTAAAACACAATTCCGGTAATCAGTTGTTTAAACCTAAATATTTCTGTACTTCACAAGAGCAGTCAATGAAAAGAACAGCAAAGGAGGAGCATAATACAGTTGATTGTATCACAGGAGAGGTGGCCATTAATACACAGCTGTGGTTATTTATAACACTTTTATTACAGTCTGTCATTATGTCACATCATCATAAAAGACCAGAATAAATCAGTGATCATTTCTTATTCTGAGACAGACTTTGAAATTATGATAAAAAATAAATAACACAGGGAAATAAACCCACTGCTGTGAGTAAAATAATAATAGATTTTGGAAAGCAAACGATAACCCAAAAAAACAAAGATCAACTTAATGCATTAACTTCATTGGGCAAGTGACAGACAAAAATGAAGGAAGAGAAAGAGGAGTAAGAGGTAACAAAGACCTGTAGAATCAAACAGAGGATCAGTACAAACATATCTCTTTAACTGTAGTTATTTGCCTTTTGTCTGGGAGCACGAAGAATGCTGCCCTGTAGACCAAAACAAAACAGTCTACAGAACAAGGAAATGTAACTCAGTGATGGGTCATTCTATCTGAATATCAAGGGGGCAACTCATCTGTATGTGTCTGGGCTTGAGTGCATTCTTCACATATATATATTTGGGTCTTTTGTGTTGTTATTAGATAGACAGATTCACAACTGAGGTTTGGGCATGAGCTGGGTTTCTTCAGTTTATTGTCACTGTCTTTAACCTTAGGGCCACAGAGAGGCACTGATTGCATTTGACAACATATGAACTGACAAGCTAAATGTTTAATTATGCTCTGTAGACTTGCAAAACCCCATACACCATCAGGGGTGGAACTGGCTGAATTCTAAACCAGAAGGTTGTGTTTTTTTGGATTCTGGCTCGACCATATGTTTAATCTCCATCTTATCACGAGATGCTTTGTTTTCTAGTCCAGAAACCATGTGTGCTCATGGTTTCCAGCCTCCTTAGCTGGTTAGATCCACCATCACAGGTTGTCAACACCAACCAGAGTGATTCTCCCAGAATCGAAGCCCAGAGGAGGTGAAAGTATCCAGTATTTCACAGGGAAAAGATTTTATGTAACAGAAATATTGTTGTTTGTCATATCCCTTAAATCTTCATTGATGGCCCTGATCCCTAGTTTGGGAAATAAGGGTGAGGTATTTGGATTTATAAAACAAGTTTATGAATGGAATGACCATGCATGGTGTTCGTAACAGAGTTTATACATCAGGCCCTGGGATACTGTGACTGGGGTAAAAGAGCAGAAACGTCTCTGTACGTCCCTGTGTTTCTGCTCTTTTCTTCCACTGGCGATCCAGCCCCAGCTGCATCGTAGATCCTCACGGGATGGATCAACTGACGGGTTCAAATTCAAGCTAAACTGAACATGACAGTAGTGATTCAGCGATAACGGCCCACATTGAGGTGTTGATCCAACGGCACTCACTGGAGCTTGCTGAGACAGAAGATATAGCAGCCGTGTCCACTGTAAATAATAAGCTCATTTATTTTCTTAATATATCACATTCTCCAGCAGAGGTTTTCTCAGTTTTGTTCCATCCAGATGTCGTGTTTTTACATTACATTCCTCACATCTGCTGGACAAACCTGCTCACAACATAACACCACTTGCCTCTTTATAGACTCTAAAAGCCATTAATACTTGTATACGCGGTGTTAAAGGTAATGTGTAGCATAATGTGTGTAGCATAATTTCATACTGTCCTATTTCCTCGTGTCCTGTGTTTTATGCTGTTGTGGCCTTAACCACTATTAACACCAGTCCATGGCAGCTTCCTGTGTCTTTGTCATGGAGGAGCTGTGGTTTATTTGTCTTGTCACCGCTGCCTTGTGTGTGTGTTTGTGTTAATTACCGTGTTTGTGTCAGTGATGTAGCTGTAATTACTGTAGGATTTTTTAAGCTTCCTGTTGATGAAGTGTGTCTCAGACTTGCCTTCCGTTGCTTTTGGATAAAGACAGGTCTCATGTCCAGCATCGATATCCCTGAATCTGAATTCTCACCACCAACACGCTGTTGTAGAGAAAACTGTCAGTAGTGAGATGTGAGAGCTGATTACCGACTTGAGCTAAAAATTTTTTTTCACCGCTAAACTTTTGAAGTTGCAACGGGTCTGTTTGTGCCAAAATGGTGCCTCTGTTTGTTTGTTTTTATCAAACACTGGTTCAGACCATTGTTGGTCAGTGTGTTAATGCCTGTTTCACTCCTGTGGATTCTGTTGTCAATCATGGGTGAAGGAAAAAAAAAACATTTAAAGGGCTTTAGATGTTGAAATAAAACATAATAACCATCCTGGTTTTAAAAAGTCTTCAGTCGTTATTTCTGGAGAACATCATGTCACAGAGAATCCAAACCAAAACTGTTTCAGTTAATCTGTTTCTAACAGCTTGTATTTTTCTCTGTCTATCTAGAACACACACACCTCGGGAGAATTTCTTCAAATTTAGTAATAATGTGTCAGAGTCTCTGGGGACATTTGAAGGAAAAAATCAATTTTATTTACATAGCTGAATCACAACAGAAGTTGGTCTCATACATCTTTTCAGAGCAGGTCTGACCATACTTTATATTATTATAATTACAGAGAGAGACCCAACAAATCCCACCATGAGCACTAGGCGACAGTGGAGAGGAAAAACTTTTTAAGAGGCAGAACCCTTGAGCAGAACCAGACTCAGAGTACAACACTGCCCCGACTGGTTGCAGAGAGAGAGAGGGGGGAAGGGGCAGATGGCAGAGAACAGGGACAGAGAACAGCATAACAAATTCCATGTAAAATGTAATGTGCTATCAGTAATAACAGTATTAATAATAGTAGTGACAATTGTGTTGTAAATGGCCAGGTAGCACAAGCAGTACTAATAATTTTTAAATATAACAGCAGGTGCTGGAGCAGGGTTGTAGGTGCAGCAGGAGGCTTGTCATCACAGATCAGACAGGTACTATGGGATATGAAGTCAAGACTGAGAGAGAGAAGCTCAGTAAGTGAGTGTTGATAATTACCCGCGCTCTAATGGAGGACTGAAGTAATTCATTCTGTTACAAAATGAAATCAAGTCAAAATTGTTCATGTTTGCAGTGACCACTGATGATACCTTGCCAATGAGTCAATAAACAACTGACTGATAATAATTTTATTGTGACTACGACTTAATGATCTCGCTCGCACACATTATTAGCTCATATAACTCAAATTAACAGTTTGGTGGTCAAAGGTCAAAGGTCAAGATCACTGTGACATATTTTTGGTCATAACTTGAATTCCTATGCTGATTAACTTCAACTGGGCTGGTTGATGGAGACATACAGCTGTGAGGTGACAGGTTTAGGTTTATTTCAGCTTATGTTTTGCAGTGGTTAACACCATCACCTCACAGCAGGAAGGTTCTTGGTTTGAACCAGGGACTCTAAATTGCTTGTAGGTGTGAATGTGAGTGTGGATGGTTGTTTGTCTCTATATGTCAGCCCTGTGATAGATCCTGCCTCTAGCCGAGTGTCAGCTGGGATTGGCTCCAGCAGCCCTGTGACCCTCAGACGATAAGTGGTAAAGATAATAGAAGGATGACAGGATGTTTTGCAATATTTTGGGAAGCATTTCATCACTTTTAACTACATTTCCTCCTAAAATTACCCTCTCTGCTGAGGATAAACTGATTGAGGGCAGTTTGGTAAATCCATCTCTCTGATAGCCACTGTCCTCCACCTTCACAACCAGTTAATCCCCATGTAACAGTAAAAAAAAAAAAAAAAAAAAAAAAAACAAACGTACAGGAATTTGTCTCAGTGACACAGTTAAAACCCCTCCAGACTCCTGTAGTTTTAAAACAAGCAGCTCTGCAGCAACATAGCCTGGTCCTGTGAACGTCCAGCCGGCTGAGATATGAAGCGCTGGGAGGCCGTGGGTTGATGGAGGTCAAAGCTCTGCCTGCTCAGCACATTAGTCTTACAGCTGTGGGTGGTGACACCAGAGGACATGGAGGACAGAGACACTGAGAGGAAGCTAAGAGCTAACTCATACTCTGCAGTATAGCTCATGACGGATCAGGGTCACAACTGCAGGTTTTCTCCAGACAAAACTACCAGCAGAGTCTGAGTTACTGTGACAAAAATCCCAGGAGGTTTATGGGTGAAAACATAATCAGTCCTGATCTGTCTTCATAATAAAGCCTTTAGCGCCCTCGTGTGGCAGAAGTGAGTGCTCGGCCTTGAGCAGTTAAAAGTCACAGAGAATCTGTGGAAACAACAGCTTCGTTAAAAAAAACAACAACAAAACACTGTGAACCATTTATTTCCCACTTCATCGCAGTTAATTGAAAGCAGCTGTGGGAATCTCTGCGCGGACGGCGAAGCACGCGAGATGCCACGTGAAGTTGCCTTCAGGGGCCGAAGAAAAAAAAAAGGTAATTCTCACCTTAAGATGCATCAATGAAAGAGGAATTAACAGCTCTTCTCACGGGTCTCCATTTCTTCTTTGTTCTATTTTCAAGCATATTTTAAACCGGAGCTGTGATGATACTAAAGTTACTAAGTCCATTTACTCAAGTACTGCACTTAAGTATAATTTTAGTTACTTTTTAGTTCCTTTTTTAAAATTTTAGTTTACCCTTTACTCCACCATAGTCAATTACTTTCTTATAGTTGCACCTAAAACACATGTTCACATATGAAACAGTATATTGACAACATATGAATTGAACTGAATTAACTCTAAAAGGTGTTTCAAGACATAATTAAACAAGATATGAAAGAAACACAAAGCAATAAAAAGACACGTAAACAGGATGTTAAAAGGAGAAGATAAAATTAATCTAAAACAGAACAAGACAGAAGAACTGTTTGATCATTCCTACAGTAAAGCAGCCTGTAGGCAAAAAACCTAACATTAAAAAAAAAAGAGATTTACATCCTGTCATTTTAACTGTTGTGTTGTCAATTACAGAAACGAGAAATTAATTGGGTGGTCTGTGAGGTGCTTTTATTGTGAAATAATGGAACAATTGACCCCCTCTGTGCCTCAGACTGTTGTTTAAATGAGACAAGTTGAGATGTTTAAAGGTGAAATGTCTCTTTTGTGGTTGTGTTCACACCTGAAACATGACAAGGTGTTGTATTTCATGAGATTAACATGTTTTTCATGTAAAGTCTTAACCTGAAAATGAACTGTGAGCTGCTAAATAAATGCAGTGGAGCAAAAAGTAAATCATTTTCCCCTAAAATGTAGCAGAAAAGGAGTATAAAGTGGCATGAAGTACGAGTAATTGAGAGAATGTATTTTCCTCCGCTCTGAGTTGGAGTTTTCCTACACGAAACAGGGGCTTACAAATTGCACCTGAAGGCATCATACCAGCTTTCTCGGAAAACATTTCGAGTTCCTTAAGGAAAAAAAATAACATGAAACACAATATCCCAGACTTCACTGGCCAGTAAGTGATGTGTAATTTTTCTGCAATGGAACTGTGAAATATGTTTCCAGGAACTAGACGGAGAACAAAATGATCCGTGATCGAAAAGAGAGAAAAACACCACAGCAATAACAACAACCGCAGCAGCTGATCCCACACAGGTCAACACAATCAGACTCTGTTCACACATACACCACACAACTGTATATGCTTATACGGGCTGATAACACAGGACAAGCTCACTCATTCTCTACTGTAGTGAATTGAAAAAGCGCTTTAAAGCAGCAGCACACTGTCAAATAATAACCTGTCCTCTCAGTGTGCTGGAGAGAATCCGTGTGAGCTGGGAGGAGTTAAAAGTTACTGACTCCAGCTGCTCCGTCCACGTCTGATCACAACAATCCGGCTGCAGACGGAGGAGAGAGACGGCGGGGGATGAATGAAGGCAGGGAAACGCTCAGTGGTCTCCGCTCCTGATCCTGATCCAGATGTGATGAATCTACATCGTCACATTTTGTCACATCTGGACAATGAAATCAGCCGCAGCGGCTCAGACTGAGGAGCAGCGACTTTGTGCAACTTTCCCCCGAGTTTGGAGGAGCTGAGATGAGACGGAGAGACTGAAGCTTTGTCCCTGAAGAAACGAGAGGTAAACGCAACATTTCACTCCCTGTAGATAAAGTAACTGTTAGAAATAAAATAAAAAAATTAAAAAAAAGTATTACCAGCAGGAGATGTAGTCTGTTCGTGATGAAAACAATCCACTCGATTTTCTTTCCTCTAAGATCAAATCTTTAATTTGTCTTTTTAGTGGTCAGAAATCTTATTTAAGTTTAAAAGTTAAAGGTTGTGAATCAACAAACCTCTGTTCTGATTGAGCAAAGGTAGTTCTTATACCCATTTAGAAAAAATATAGTACTACTTAACATAATGCTACAGCATCTAAAATAATAGCACTTATGGCACGAGAAGTCAATTAATCAGTCAGTCAATTAACAACTATTTTTGATAATTGATTAATCTTTAAAATCTCTGAGAAAAAATTCCTAAAATCTCTCAGTGAGCTATAGAGCTATAAGAGACTGACAGGAATTTTGAACAATCATCCAGTATTTCATAGACCAATGGATTAATCAAGAAAATAATCAGCTGAAAATTGTCACTATCACGAGTTTGATAATCACTCAAGCAAAATAAGACATTTTAACATATTTCGCTTGACACATACTGTACATATGTACTCTAGACATTACATGCATATTAAACACTTAACAGGGTAACCTCAATACACCAGGGGCCCCAAAAGTTCCTGTCCCACCATGTCAGCTGGTGCTAATGTAAAACTAAAAGACTGAGGCTCAAAGTTCATTCTTCACCTTGGAAACAGCAGTGGAGGCAAAAATCTATCACAAGGTCCATTTGTCTGTTCAGGAGCATTTGATCATAGTTTGAGCACTGTAAAACTTACAGTGCATCTTGATCTCCAGGTGGTCATCATCATGTCCCTCTGGATGATCCTTCCTGTCAGCCTGCCTGTCTTCACCATCACTGGAATATGGGTTGTGTAAGTAAATATACACCAACATTTGCTGTCTGTCTTGTGTTTTCTTTTTTGGGGGGAAACAGTAATGACTTGCTGTACGATTAAAACAGAAAGCAAGTCATCCTTAAATTCTCTGGCTTGTCTGGTTTGTGTGTCCCTCCATCTGTGGGAAGTTTTATATTTATATCCTTGATATCAGGTGTCATTTTCCTTTACTAGTTCAACAAAGTTGCACTAGTTGGATATCTGCGCGCACTAGTTCGCAACTACTCTTACTAGTAAGCATTTGGCAGCAACTAGTGACACTTTTGTCCAACTAGTTTTCATCTAAGCCTTACCAGTAAGACCTTATGTCAAGATTTCATAGCACCAAAACTCATCTAGGAAGAGACTTTGAAAAGGCTAGCTGACGACTAGACCCAAATCTAGGGTGTCTAAGGGTCTTACTAGTTAACAGGAGCTGCAAAATCGCCACATGTATACTAGTACGTCACTTTACAAGTTAAATTAGTGATACACTTTTCCACACTAGTTAACTAGTGAGTCAAAAACACTCACTTCAAACTAGTAAAGGAAAATGACACCCGATATCAAGGATATGTAATAAATGCTCAAAGGGTTTTCTCTAGCTGCTTTTCTGTTTAACTCGCTAACAAGAGAAAAAGGACTACATGCAGTAGCTTGTGCGTTTGTCTTTACAAAGGCAAAGAGAATAGCAGCAGTGAATCACATAGAAAATACTAATCTTTAGCCATTGTCATAGTATTCTCTGATATCGAAAGACAGCTTTTGTTTCGCATAGTGAGCAGATTGAGAAGGCACTGCAGTTGTTATTACAGCATGATATTGTAATGTAACGGCCTTGCTGTTGTTAATTAGTTATGATTGCTTGTAAACTGTTATTTTCTCATACTGATGAAGGATTAAGAGTTAATCACTATTGCACTTAACAAGATGCAATGTATATTTCACAGATTTTACTGTGAACTGCAGCACATATGTAATGCAATACTAATAATACTAAATAATAATATATTAACTGACCGCTAGCAAAAGAGACTACAGATATTTTTCTAAAACCTTGTGTTCTGATAAAATTTAGGAGTCCTACTATAAAACACCATGTTTTAATACTGAGTAAACTTCAGTCTCTAAGACAAATAACTCATCTTCAAAGCATCTTTTGGACCATTACTCTATTTATTAAGCTTGTGAAAAAAAACAAACAAACATTAAAGAACATTTAGGACAAATTAAGAGACAAAACAGAGTGAATAATTTAGACTTGACTTAGAGTGTAGTTAAGAGACTAACAGTGTGTGAGTGTGTGTTCACTGACTTATATAAAGTCCCACTCAAAGTCCATTCATTTCTTTATACATTACCGTTATTTTTCTCGGTAAACTGCTTTTACAGTACTACAGTATTATTTTTACGCTATTTTACAGTATAATCGCTTAAGAAAAAAAAGAAAAAGAAAAGAAAACAGTACATTACTGCATTTTTTAAATTGCATTTTGGGAAGACAAAGAACACGTGAGCTCACATTTTGACTGGACAAATTTTTCCCCCGCCTTCCTCCTGCAGATTACAAGGTAAGAGCCATTTTGTATGTCCGTAGCATCTAGAGGCAAAATACATAACATCTCCAATCAACTCGTCCTGTTATGATTTTAATACGCCCGAGATCTACTTCTGACCTGTTAATCAATCTTTAGGATTCTTTAGCTAACGTTGTTTTCTGTAAGTGAATGCAAAGCGCATTAGACTTTAGTTACGTTTTAGCTCATTTTTGAAATTAGAGTCTGAGCCGACACACAAACATCACAGGACTCACACTACGCACAAGCTGAGTGAGTACTTTGTCAGCTAACGTTAGCCACTTCCAAGTAACAGGTCTGTGAAGCTGCTAAGCGGGAAAAAATTCTCCTGTGTCTGAAACCGTTGGTGATAGTTGAATGTAACAGGGACTTTTTCAACACCTGTTTCAGCGGCAGTTTGAACGTGTGTCACCGCAGAGAGGAGCCGGGCCTCTGATCTGAGTTTCAGCTTCTCATGTTCACATTACTTTGGGGTTCTTTACTGTGAGTGTGGCGCCTGAACGGACGGAGAGCTTGTTAGCTAACATTAGTTAGCTAGCTAAACTACAGTCAAAACGTTAATTTTGGTTCAACCTGTGCTTGGAAAACTGGACTGTGTCAGTTGAGGCTGGGGACGGATTATTAATATAATACAGCTGCTGTTCAGCTGTAGCTGGCCTGTGGTCTGATGTTATTTAGCCTAGCACAGAATGCTAATGTACGTTAGACCTGGAGGGAGCTGGTAAAGCTGCTCTGGTAGAACCGCCTCACATGTTCTGTTCAGACTGAGTTTCTCTGATGCCTCAGTTGTATTCACTGTATACATTTTCAGCATGTTTCCATGTTCTTATCGCTTACTTATGTATCATCCTTATCTATGTATTATCCCTGACTCCCTAAGAACTTCCAAAAATGTTAAGGTTCAGGCATTACAAGTGTGTGATGGAGTCCAGAATAAATCTCTACCTTAGAATACACCTAACATGCAAGTGTGACTCACTGACTCAGTTTTATTTCCAACTTAAAGTAATAAAGTGCTGCATGGACTGGAGCTAGTTATGGAGGAGCCAACATGGAGTTCTTCAAGAACAAAACCCACCACTGCAGATGTCTGGGAGTCCTGTCACTGAGTCCTAACCTGCTGTCATTCTGCATCATCCAACTACTGATGGCTCACTTCTCTGAGACCCCGGAGGGGTTGATCCTTCTTGCAAGTGTAAGTTACGTTTTTGTTTTTTCTACATTACACCACACACATAATGCATGCAGCAAATACTCATCAATTCAGATCAGTCCATGATCAATATAATATTAAACATACATTTCTTATTTTAAAACAACAGGGCTTGTCTATCAATCAGTTTCCTGGGCATGGTATCAATTTCAGGTGAAACACCAGGAAGCTGTTTTCACCACTGAATGATCAGCACTGAGGGGTGCGTCATTTAGGACAACATCCAGTCAGCTTTTCTGTCCAGGCTTGCTGCTGTCTTTTCTACTACTACAACTTCAGTCTTCACTACCGAGATGATGCTGCATGTTCACTGGAATTCATTCAGAGGTTAGATGTTCACATCCTTCTGCTGGTACTATGCTCACAGCAGCTTTGAGGACCTTGTGTTCCTTGACTTTCATCTCACAGGTCACATACAAGCTGCCCAAAACATCTGATCACTGGGGCATGTTAAGGAAGCTTTAATGACACTAATCAAAATAATCTATCTCTCCTCATTGTGGAGGAAATTATCACTGAATTTATAAACTGTATTGATTGGCAATGTGTAATTCCTAAAAAAGATACAGCTAAGGTAGTAAAGAACAATGTTGTTGATAGGAGAAAATATTTGCTACATAAAAGATTTATGTTATTATTATCTCAATTAGTAAATTTGTCTTTCACACCAACTCTTGTTTTTCAGGTGGTTCAATGGGATAAATCCAGAGAGAGGCTCCACGATTGGATGTGGCAGAGTCACCCAGAAAAAGATGACATCAGTCAAACTTCATGTCTCCAGTCTACTAAAGAAATGAATGGACTTTGAGTGGGACTTTATATAAGTCAGTGGACACACACTCACACACTGTTAGTCTCTTAACTACACTCTAAGTCAAGTCTAAATTATTCACTCTGTTTTGTCTCTTAATTTGTCCTAAATGTTCTTTAATGTTTGTTTTTTTTTTTTCACAAGCTTAATAAATAGAGTAATGGTCCAAAAAGATAC